>JASTWB010000564.1:0-13933 GCA_032158295.1 Pycnopodia helianthoides | reverse complement strand
AGATTGCTCTGAGACTATTTTGTATGAGAAAACAGGTTGTTCTGAAGCTTTTAGTAAGTCTCAAGCTTGATTGGAGACAAAAAATCAAAAACTACTCCGAGAGTGATTGGTGCTCAGATTGCTCTGAGACCCATTTTGTATAGAAAACAGTTGTTCTGAAGCTTTAGTTGAGTCTCAGCTTGATTGGAGACAAACAAATTAAAAAGTGTTGAGAGAGTGATTGAGTGCTCAGATTGCTCTGAGACTAATTTTGTATGAGAAAACATGTTGCTCTGAAGCTTTTAGTAAGACTCAGCTTGATTGGAGAACAAAAAATAAAAAATGAGAGTGATTGAGTGCTAGATTGCTCTGAGACTTATTTTGTATAGAAAACAGTTGTTCTGAAGCTGTTAGTTGAGTCTCAGCTTGATTGGAGACAAAAAAAATCAAAAACTACTCCGAGAGTGATTGAGTGCTCAGATTGCTCTGAGACTAATTTTGTATGAGAAAACATTGTTCTGAAGCTTTTAGACTCTCAGCTGATTGAAAACAAAAATTTAAAAATTCGAAGTATTGGTGCTAGATTGCTCTGAGACTATTTTGTATAGAAAACAGGTTGTTCTGAGCTTTAGTAAGTCTCAGCTTGATTGGAGACAAAAAATAAAAATTCGAGAGTGATTGGTGCTCAGATTGCTCTGAGACTATTTTGTATGAGAAAACAGTTGTTCTGAAGCTTTAGTAAGTCTCAGCTTGATTGGAGACAAAAAATCAAAAACTATCGAGAGTATTGGTGCTAGATTGCTCTGAGACCATTTTGTATGAGAAAACAGTTGTTTGAAGCTTTAGTAGTCTCAGCTTGTTGGAGACAACAAAAAATTTGAGAGTGATTGAGTGCTCAATTGCTCGAGACTATTTGTATGAGAAAAAAGTTGTCTAAGCTTTAGTAGAGTCTCAGCTTGATTGGAGACAAACAAATTTAAAAAGTTTGAGAGAGTGATTGAGTGCTCAGATTGCTCTGAGACTATTTTGTATGAGAAAACATGTTTCTGAAGCTTTAGTAAGTCTCAGCTTGATTGGAGACAAAAAAATAAAATTCGAGAGTGATTGAGTGCTCAGATTGCTCTGAGACTATTTTGTATGAGAAAACAGTTGTTCTGAAGCTTTAGTAAGTCTCAGCTTGATTGGAAAAAAAATAAAAACTCTCGAGAGTGATTGATGCTCTGAGACTAATTTTGTATAGAAAACAGGTTGTTCTGAAGATTTTAGTACAGTCTCAACTTGATTGGAGACAAAAAAAATCAAAAACTACTCCGAGAGTGATTGGGTGCTCAGATTGCTCTGAGACTTATTTTGTATGAGAAAACAGGTTGTTCTGAAGCTTTTAGTAGAACCTCAGCTTGATTGGAGACAAACAAATTTAAAAAGTGTTGAGAGAGTGATTGAGTGCTAAGATTGCTCTGAGACTAATTTTGTATGAGAAAACATGTTTTTTGAAGCTGTTAGTTGAGTCTCAGGTAGAATGGAGAGAAAAAAAATCAAAAACTACTCCGAGAGTGATTGAATGCTCAGATTGCTCTGAGACTTATTTTGTATGAGAAAACAGGTTGTTCTGAAGCTTTTAGTACAGTCTCAGCTTGATTGGAGACAAAAAAAATCAAAAACTACTCCGAGAGTAATTGGGTGCTCAGATTGCTCTGAGACTTAATTTGTATGAGAAAACAGGTTGTTCTGAAACTGTTAGTTGAGTCTCAGCTTGTTTGGGACCAAAAAATCAAAAACTACTCCGAGAGTGATTGAGTGCTCAGATTGCTCTGAGACCCATTTTGTATGAGAAAACATATTGTTTTCAAGCTATTAGTTGAGTCTAAACTTGATTGGAGACAAACAAATTTAAAAAGTGTTGAGAGAGTGATTGAGTGCTCAAATTGCTCTGAGACCCATTTTGTATAGAAAACAGGTTGTTCTGAAGCTGTTAGTTGAGTCTCGGCCCTTATTGGAGACAAACAAATTTAAAAAGTGTTCAGAGATTGAATTGAGTGCTTAGATTGCTCTGAGACTTATTTTGTATCAGAAAACAGGTTGTTCTGAAGCTTTTAGTACAGTCTCAACTTGATTGGAGACAAAAAAAATCAAAAACTACTCGAGAGTGATTGGGTGCTCAGATTGCTCTGAGACTTATTTTGTATGAGAAAACAGGTTGTTCTGAAACTGTTAGTTGGTCTCAGCTTGTTTTTGTATGAGAAAACATTTGTTTCAAGCTATTAGTTGAGTCTAAGCTTGATTGGAGACAAACAAATTTAAAAAGTGTTGAGAGAGTGATTGAGTGCTCAGATTGCTCTGAGACCCATTTTGTATGAGAAAACATATTGTTTTCAAGCTATTAGATGAGTCTAAGCTTGATTGGAGACAAACAAATTTAAAAAGTGTTGAGAGAGTGATTGAGTGCTCAGATGCTCTGAGACCCATTTTGTATGAGAAAACATATTGTTTCAAGCTATTAGTTGAGTCTAAGCTTGATTGGAGACAAACAAATTTAAAAAGTGTTGAGAGAGTGATTGAGTGCTCAGATAGCTCTGAGACTAATTTTGTATGAGAAAACAGGTTGTTCTGAAGCTTTTAGTACAGTCTCAGCTTGATTGGAGACAAAAAAATCAAAAACTACTCCGAGAGTAATTGGGTGCTCAGATTGCTCTGAGACCCATTTTGTATGAGAAAACAGGTTGTTCTGAAGCTGTTAGTTGAGTCTCGGCTTGTTTGGAGACAAACAAATTTAAAAAGTGTTGAGAGAGTGATTGAGTGCTCAGATTGCTCAGAGACTAAATTTGTATGAGAAAACATGTTGCTCTGAAGCTTTTAGAAGAACCTCAGCTTGATTGGAGACAAACAAATTTAAAAAGTGTTCAGAGAGTATTGAGTGCTTAGATTGCTCTGAGACTTATTTTGTATCAGAAAACAGTTGTTCTGAAGCTTTTAGTACAGTCTCAACTTGATTGGAGACAAAAAAAATCAAAAACTACTCCGAGAGTGATTGATGCTCAGATTGCTCTGAACTTATTTTGTATGAGAAAATAGTTGTTCTGAAGCTTTTAGTACAGTCTCAGCTTGATTGGAGACAAAAAAAATCAAAAACTATCCGAGAGTAATGGTGCACAGATTGCTCTGAGACCCATTTTGTATGAGAAAACAGGTTGTTCTGAAGCTTTTAGTACAGTCTCAGCTTGATTGGAGACAAAAAAAATCAAAAACTACTCCGAGAGTAATTGGGTGCTCAGATTGCTCTGAGACCCATTTTGTATGAGAAAACAGGTTGTTCTGAAGCTGTTAGTGAGTCTCGCTTGTTGGAGACAAAAAAATTAAAAATTTCGAGAGTGATTGAGTGCTCAGATTGCTCGAGACATTTGTATGAGAAAACAGTTGTCTGAAGCTTTTAGTAAGTCTCAGCTTGATTGGAGACAAAAAAATAAAAATTCGAGAGTGATTGAGTGCTAGATTGCTCTGAGACTTTTTTGTATGAGAAAACAGGTTGTTCTGAAGCTTTAGTACAGTCTCAGCTTGATTGGAGACAAAAAATTAAAAACTATCGAGAGTGATTGAGTGCTCAGATTGCTCTGAGACCCATTTTGTATGAGAAAACAGGTTGTTCTGAAGCTTTAGTGAAGTCTCAGCTTGATTGGAGACAAAAAAATCAAAAATTCGAGAGTATTGAGTGCTCAGATTCTCTGAGACCCATTTTGTTAGAAAACAGGTTGTTCTGAAGCTTTAGTACAGTCTCAGCTTGATTGGAGACAAAAAAAATCAAAAACTACTCCGAGAGTATTGAGTGCTCAGATTGCTCTGAGACCATTTTGTTAGAAAACAGGTTGTTCTGAAGCTGTTAGTTGAGTCTCGGCTTGATTGGAGACAAACAAATTTAAAAAGTGTTGAGAGAGTGATTGAGTGCTCAGATTGCTCAAGACTAATTTTGTATAGAAAACATTTGTTCTGAAGCTTTAGTAGTCTCAACTTGATTGGAGACAAACAAATAAAAATTCGAGAGTGATTGGTGCTCAGATTGCTCTGAGACCCATTTTGTATGAGAAAACATTGTTTTCAAGCTTTAGTTGAGTCTAGCTTGATTGGAGACAAACAAATTAAAAAGTGTTGAGAGAGTGATTGAGTGCTCAGATAGCTTGAGACTAATTTTGTATGAGAAAACAGGTTGTTCTGAAGCTTTTAGTACAGTCTCAGCTTGATTGGAGACTCGCTTGTGAACAAAAAAAAAATGAGTATGTCTATTGCCGAACATTTTGAAAACTGTCTGAAGCTTATACTCCTGTGAGACAAAAATAAAAATCAGTATTGATGCTAGATTGCTCTGAATTGTTAGAAACAGTTCAACTTGTACCCTTGGACAAATAAAATTCGAATATGTGCTAATCCGACATTGTATAAAACAGTTGTTCTGAAGCTTAGAATCACTTGAGACAAAAAATAAATCGAGAGTATTGGCTATGCTCGAGACTTTGTAAAAAATTTGACTTTAGCTCTTGTTGGCAAAAAATAAAATTGAGAGTATTGAGTGCAATCTCGAACATTTGTATAAAAACGTTTTAAGCTTATGTCTACTGTGGGAAAAATAAAATTCAGAGTATGTGCTATGCCTGAGACCCATTTTGTTAAACATTTCACTTTATTCTTTGTGGAGACAAAAATAAAATTGAAAGTATTGACAGCTAACTATTGTAGAAAACGTTCTGAACTTAGACCGCTGATGGAAAAAATAAATTGAGAGTATGTCTAATGCCAGACCATTTTTAGAAACAGTTTCTGAGTTTGGTCTCCTTTGAGACAAAAATAATTAGTTGTCCAATGCTAGACATTGTAGAAATTTCAGCTTTTGAGATCAGTTGTGAACAACAAATTAAAATTAAGATATGGTGCTAATTGCTCGAGATTTTGTATAGAAAACGTTGTTCGAAGCTTTTAGTACAGTCTCACTTGATTGAGACAAAAAAATCAAAAACTACTCCAGAGTATTGGTCTCAATTGCTCTGAACCATTTTGTAAGAAAACATTGTTCAACTTTAGTACTGCTTGATTGGAGACAAAAATTAAAAGTGAGAGTATTGGTGCTCAGATGCTCTAACTATTGTATGAGAAAACAGTGTCTGAAGCTTATAGCTCACTTGTTGGAGACAAAATCAAAAACTCTCGAGAGTATTGGTGCTCAGATGCTCTGGACATTTTGTATAAAAACAGTTGTCGAGTTTAGTATCAGCTTGTGGGACAAAAAATAAAATAGAAGTATTGGGTCTCAGATGCCTGAGACTTGTATGAAAACAGTTGCTGAAGCTTAGTACTACTTGATTGGAGACAAAAATCAAATTGAGGTGGTGCTAGCTCGACATTGTTGGGTGTGATAGAGCTCATGTTGGAAAAAAATCAAATCGAGTGATGGTGTCAATGCTGAGACCATTTTGTATGAAACAGTTGTTGATCTGCTTTTGGAAAACAATTTAAAGTGTTGAGAGTGTTGGTGCTCAATTGTCTGAGACTATTTGTTGAGAAAAGTTGTTGAGCTTTAGACTCAGCTTGTTGGAGACAACAAATTTAAAAATTTCAGAGTATTGGTGCTAGTTGCTCTGAGACCATTTTGTATAGAAACATTTGTTTTAAGCTTAGTGAGTTAGTGATGGAGAAAAAAATAAAATTGAGAGTGATTGATTCAGTTGCTCTGAGACTAATTTTTGAGAAACGGTGTTCTGAAGTTTTAGTACAGTCTCAGCTGTTGGAGACAAAAAAAATCAAAAACTATCCGAGAGTATTGGTGCCAGATGCTCGAGACCATTTGTATAGAAACAGGTTGTCTGAACTTTAGTAGTTCGCTTGTTTGGGGGGACAAAAAATAAAAATTATGGGGGAGTAAAAAAAAAAAAAAAAAAAAAAAAAAAAAAAAAAAAAAAAAAAAAAAAAAAAAAAAAAAAAAAAAAAAAAAAAAAAAAAAAAAAAAAAAAAAAAAAAAAAAAAAAAAAAAAAAAAAAAAAAAAAAAAAAAAAAAAAAAAAAAAAAAAAAAAAAAAAAAAAAAAAAAAAAAAAAAAAAAAAAAAAAAAAAAAAAAAAAAAAAAAAAAAAAAAAAAAAAAAAAAAAAAAAAAAAAAAAAAAAAAAAAAAAAAAAAAAAAAAAAAAAAAAAAAAAAAAAAAAAAAAAAAAAAAAAAAAAAAAAAAAAAAAAAAAAAAAAAAAAAAAAAAAAAAAAAAAAAAAAAAAAAAAAAAAAAAAAAAAAAAAAAAAAAAAAAAAAAAAAAAAAAAAAAAAAAAAAAAAAAAAAAAAAAAAAAAAAAAAAAAAAAAAAAAAAAAAAAAAAAAAAAAAAAAAAAAAAAAAAAAAAAAAAAAAAAAAAAAAAAAAAAAAAAAAAAAAAAAAAAAAAAAAAAAAAAAAAAAAAAAAAAAAAAAAAAAAAAAAAAAAAAAAAAAAAAAAAAAAAAAAAAAAAAAAAAAAAAAAAAAAAAAAAAAAAAAAAAAAAAAAAAAAAAAAAAAAAAAAAAAAAAAAAAAAAAAAAAAAAAAAAAAAAAAAAAAAAAAAAAAAAAAAAAAAAAAAAAAAAAAAAAAAAAAAAAAAAAAAAAAAAAAAAAAAAAAAAAAAAAAAAAAAAAAAAAAAAAAAAAAAAAAAAAAAAAAAAAAAAAAAAAAAAAAAAAAAAAAAAAAAAAAAAAAAAAAAAAAAAAAAAAAAAAAAAAAAAAAAAAAAAAAAAAAAAAAAAAAAAAAAAAAAAAAAAAAAAAAAAAAAAAAAAAAAAAAAAAAAAAAAAAAAAAAAAAAAAAAAAAAAAAAAAAAAAAAAAAAAAAAAAAAAAAAAAAAAAAAAAAAAAAAAAAAAAAAAAAAAAAAAAAAAAAAAAAAAAAAAAAAAAAAAAAAAAAAAAAAAAAAAAAAAAAAAAAAAAAAAAAAAAAAAAAAAAAAAAAAAAAAAAAAAAAAAAAAAAAAAAAAAAAAAAAAAAAAAAAAAAAAAAAAAAAAAAAAAAAAAAAAAAAAAAAAAAAAAAAAAAAAAAAAAAAAAAAAAAAAAAAAAAAAAAAAAAAAAAAAAAAA
This sequence comes from Pycnopodia helianthoides, assembly GCA_032158295.1. Lineage (NCBI taxonomy): Eukaryota > Metazoa > Echinodermata > Asteroidea > Forcipulatida > Asteriidae > Pycnopodia > Pycnopodia helianthoides. The sequence goes on along the minus strand of JASTWB010000564.1, from coordinate 6,889 downwards.
AAAAAAAAAAAAAAAAAAAAAAAAAAAAAAAAAAAAAAAAAAAAAAAAAAAAAAAAAAAAAAAAAAAAAAAAAAAAAAAAAAAAAAAAAAAAAAAAAAAAAAAAAAAAAAAAAAAAAAAAAAAAAAAAAAAAAAAAAAAAAAAAAAAAAAAAAAAAAAAAAAAAAAAAAAAAAAAAAAAAAAAAAAAAAAAAAAAAAAAAAAAAAAAAAAAAAAAAAAAAAAAAAAAAAAAAAAAAAAAAAAAAAAAAAAAAAAAAAAAAAAAAAAAAAAAAAAAAAAAAAAAAAAAAAAAAAAAAAAAAAAAAAAAAAAAAAAAAAAAAAAAAAAAAAAAAAAAAAAAAAAAAAAAAAAAAAAAAAAAAAAAAAAAAAAAAAAAAAAAAAAAAAAAAAAAAAAAAAAAAAAAAAAAAAAAAAAAAAAAAAAAAAAAAAAAAAAAAAAAAAAAAAAAAAAAAAAAAAAAAAAAAAAAAAAAAAAAAAAAAAAAAAAAAAAAAAAAAAAAAAAAAAAAAAAAAAAAAAAAAAAAAAAAAAAAAAAAAAAAAAAAAAAAAAAAAAAAAAAAAAAAAAAAAAAAAAAAAAAAAAAAATTTTTTTTTTTTTTTTTTTTTTTTTTTTTTTTTTTTTTTTTTTTTTTTTTTTTTTTTTTTTTTTTTTTTTTTTTTTTTTTTTTTTTTTTTTTTTTTTTTTTTTTTTTTTTTTTTTTTTTTTTTTTTTTTTTTTTTTTTTTTTTTTTTTTTTTTTTTTTTTTTTTTTTTTTTTTTTTTTTTTTTTTTTTTTTTTTTTTTTTTTTTTTTTTTTTTTTTTTTTTTTTTTTTTTTTTTTTTTTTTTTTTTTTTTTTTTTTTTTTTTTTTTTTTTTTTTTTTTTTTTTTTTTTTTTTTTTTTTTTTTTTTTTTTTTTTTTTTTTTTTTTTTTTTTTTTTTTTTTTTTTTTTTTTTTTTTTTTTTTTTTTTTTTTTTTTTTTTTTTTTTTTTTTTTTTTTTTTTTTTTTTTTTTTTTTTTTTTTTTTTTTTTTTTTTTTTTTTTTTTTTTTTTTTTTTTTTTTTTTTTTTTTTTTTTTTTTTTTTTTTTTTTTTTTTTTTTTTTTTTTTTTTTTTTTTTTTTTTTTTTTTTTTTTTTTTTTTTTTTTTTTTTTTTTTTTTTTTTTTTTTTTTTTTTTTTTTTTTTTTTTTTTTTTTTTTTTTTTTTTTTTTTTTTTTTTTTTTTTTTTTTTTTTTTTTTTTTTTTTTTTTTTTTTTTTTTTTTTTTTTTTTTTTTTTTTTTTTTTTTTTTTTTTTTTTTTTTTTTTTTTTTTTTTTTTTTTTTTTTTTTTTTTTTTTTTTTTTTTTTTTTTTTTTTTTTTTTTTTTTTTTTTTTTTTTTTTTTTTTTTTTTTTTTTTTTTTTTTTTTTTTTTTTTTTTTTTTTTTTTTTTTTTTTTTTTTTTTTTTTTTTTTTTTTTTTTTTTTTTTTTTTTTTTTTTTTTTTTTTTTTTTTTTTTTTTTTTTTTTTTTTTTTTTTTTTTTTTTTTTTTTTTTTTTTTTTTTTTTTTTTTTTTTTTTTTTTTTTTTTTTTTTTTTTTTTTTTTTTTTTTTTTTTTTTTTTTTTTTTTTTTTTTTTTTTTTTTTTTTTTTTTTTTTTTTTTTTTTTTTTTTTTTTTTTTTTTTTTTTTTTTTTTTTTTTTTTTTTTTTTTTTTTTTTTTTTTTTTTTTTTTTTTTTTTTTTTTTTTTTTTTTTTTTTTTTTTTTTTTTTTTTTTTTTTTTTTTTTTTTTTTTTTTTTTTTTTTTTTTTTTTTTTTTTTTTTTTTTTTTTTTTTTTTTTTTTTTTTTTTTTTTTTTTTTTTTTTTTTTTTTTTTTTTTTTTTTTTTTTTTTTTTTTTTTTTTTTTTTTTTTTTTTTTTTTTTTTTTTTTTTTTTTTTTTTTTTTTTTTTTTTTTTTTTTTTTTTTTTTTTTTTTTTTTTTTTTTTTTTTTTTTTTTTTTTTTTTTTTTTTTTTTTTTTTTTTTTTTTTTTTTTTTTTTTTTTTTTTTTTTTTTTTTTTTTTTTTTTTTTTTTTTTTTTTTTTTTTTTTTTTTTTTTTTTTTTTTTTTTTTTTTTTTTTTTTTTTTTTTTTTTTTTTTTTTTTTTTTTTTTTTTTTTTTTTTTTTTTTTTTTTTTTTTTTTTTTTTTTTTTTTTTTTTTTTTTTTTTTTTTTTTTTTTTTTTTTTTTTTTTTTTTTTTTTTTTTTTTTTTTTTTTTTTTTTTTTTTTTTTTTTTTTTTTTTTTTTTTTTTTTTTTTTTTTTTTTTTTTTTTTTTTTTTTTTTTTTTTTTTTTTTTTTTTTTTTTTTTTTTTTTTTTTTTTTTTTTTTTTTTTTTTTTTTTTTTTTTTTTTTTTTTTTTTTTTTTTTTTTTTTTTTTTTTTTTTTTTTTTTTTTTTTTTTTTTTTTTTTTTTTTTTTTTTTTTTTTTTTTTTTTTTTTTTTTTTTTTTTTTTTTTTTTTTTTTTTTTTTTTTTTTTTTTTTTTTTTTTTTTTTTTTTTTTTTTTTTTTTTTTTTTTTTTTTTTTTTTTTTTTTTTTTTTTTTTTTTTTTTTTTTTTTTTTTTTTTTTTTTTTTTTTTTTTTTTTTTTTTTTTTTTTTTTTTTTTTTTTTTTTTTTTTTTTTTTTTTTTTTTTTTTTTTTTTTTTTTTTTTTTTTTTTTTTTTTTTTTTTTTTTTTTTTTTTTTTTTTTTTTTTTTTTTTTTTTTTTTTTTTTTTTTTTTTTTTTTTTTTTTTTTTTTTTTTTTTTTTTTTTTTTTTTTTTTTTTTTTTTTTTTTTTTTTTTTTTTTTTTTTTTAAAAAAACCCCGAAAATTTTTGGCCCAGTTGTCGGGACCTTTTTGTAAAAAAATTTTTTTTAAAAAATTTTAAAACCCAGTTATTGGGCAAAAAAAAAAAATTTTGAAAAGAAAGGTTTGTCAAATGTTGACCCCTTTTTTGTTGAGAAAACATTTTAAAATTTGGGGAATTTTAGTTTGTTGGGGCAAAAAAAAAAAAATATGAAAAAGGGGTTGTCGACTTGAGACCCATTTTTTTAAGAAAAAAAATTTTTTAAGTTTAGGAGTTAAGCTTGTTTGGGGCAAAACAAATTTTGTTAGAAAAAAGGGGCAAAATTGCCTGAGCTTTTTTGGGGGAAAAACTTTGTTGAACAAAAAAAAAAACCAGTAAAGGGGGGAAAAAAATTTTAAAAATTTTGAGAAAATTGGTGTTAAAGCTTAGCTTATTTTGAAAAAAAACATTTTCGAAGTTTGTCCCCAATTGTTGGGAAACAAAAAATAAAAAACCTTGGGTAAAGGGTTTGTCAGTTCTCAGCTTTTTTTTTAGAAAAATTTTTTTAAAACAGTTTCCCCCCTTGGGGACCCAAAAATAAAAAATTTTGAAAGGTATTGAGTCCGGGGATTTTTGAGACTTTTTAAAGGGAAAAATTTTTTAACTTTGTAAGCTATTTAGGAGAAAAAAATTTAAAAATTTTGAGAAAATGGGCTAAATTGGAAAATTTTTTGTTAGAAAAATTTTTAACTTTGTTATTGTTGGGAACAAAAAAATTTTTAAAAAGGGTTAAAGGGGGAAAAAACCAAAATCCCTAGATAATTTGTAGAAAAAACATTTTGTTCTAAATTTTTTTAAATTTTCAGTTAGGGAAAAAAAAAAAAAAAACCCCAAAATTTTCCAATTTTGAGCCATTTTGAAAGAAAAAAAGGGTTTAAGGGAGTTTCTCGTTTGTTTGGAGCCTTTTAAAAAATTTTAAAAGTGTTAAAGGTGATTGTCAGAAAAATTTTTGAAAAAAATTTTCTAAGTTTTTAAAAGGACCGTTTTTGGAAAAAAAATTTTTTAAAAATTGAGAGTGTTTGGGGTGCTTAATTGCTCTGAGACTTTTTTTGTATGGGAAAACATTGTTTAAGCTTTTATTTAGCCTAACTTGATTGAGACAAAAAAAAAAAAAATTTTAAAGAGGGGGGTTTGGGTGTTTAGATTTTTTGAAAAATTTTGTTAGAAAACGGGTTGTTTGAAGAAAAAAAAATTAAATTTTATTGGAGAAAAAAAATGAAAACCTTTAAAGGGGAAATTGGGGTTTTTAGTTTTTTTTCTGGCTTTTTGGAGAAAAAAAATTTTTTAAGTTTTAGGATTTAGCTGATTGGAGACAAAAATTTTAAAATTTTGAAAATTTTGGTCCCCAAAGTTTTTGGGGGCTTTTTTGTTGAGAAAACATTTTTTAAAAGTTTATTGACCCCCCCGTGGGGAAAAAATCAAAAAATATCCAAAATTTGTCTGAGCTTAGACATTTTGTATAAAAAAAAATTTTTTCTAAGTTTTTTACTCAGTTGTTTGGGACTTTTTTAAAAAAAAATTTTGTTGATTTTGTTGGGGCCCCATTTTGTATGAAAAAAAAATTTTTTAAGGGTGTTTGTTGAGTCTAGTTGTTGGGAGACAAAAAATAAAAATTTCCCCGGGGTTTTTTGGGTCCAGTTGTTGAGCCCCAATAAAAAAACTTTTTTAAAAAGTTTTGTCATCTCGCATTGGAAAAAAAAAAATAAAAAAACCTGGGGTAAGGTCTAAATTGTTGACCCCAAAAAAAACGGTTTTAAACGTTGTTGAGCCCTTTTTTGGGAAAAAAAAAAAGTGTTGAAGTTAAGTGCTAATTTTTGGAAAAAAAAAAATTTTTTAAAAAAACATTTTCTAGTTTTGAACTATTGTTTGGAAAAAAAAAATTTTAAAAATTAAAATTTTGGGGTGGAATTTCAAAACTTTTTTGGATGAAAAAACGGGTTTTTCTGAACTTTTAGACAGTTTTCAGTTTTTGGGACCCCAAAAAAATAAAAAAAACCCAAATATTTTTTTAGAGTTGAGACATTTTGTTGAAAAAACATTTGTTTGAATTTATTTTTCGGTTTTTTTTTTGGAGAAAAAACAAATTTAAAAAGGTTGAGAGAGTGATTGAGTGCTCAATGCCCGACAAATTTTTGTATAGAAAACAGTTGTCTAAGCTTTTAGTAAAACCTCAGTTTGTTTGGGAGACAAAAATTTTTAAAAATTTCGAGAGTTTGGTGCTAGATTCCGGGGAACTTTTTTGTATAGAAAACGGGTTGTTCTGAAGCTTTAGTAAGCCCTCAGCTTGTTGGAGACAAAAAAAATAAAAATTGAGAGTAATTTGGTCCAGATTGCTCTGAGCCCCATTTTGATAAAAAACAGGTTGTTTGAACTTTAGAAACCCTCGTTTGTTGGAAAAAAAAAATTTTTAAAAAATTTTTTGGGGGTGTTTGGGTTTAGATTGTTTGAGACATTTGTAAGAAAACGGTTGTTTAAACTTTATTTTTAGGAAAAAACAAAAAACAAAAAATTGGGGAAAAAAAATTTGGAAAAGATTGCTCTGAGACTAATTTTGTATGAGAAAACAGGTTGTTCTGAAGCTTTTAGTACAGTCTCAGCTTGATTGGAGACCAAAAAAAATCAAAAACTACTCCGAGAGTAATTGGGTGCTCAGATTGCTCTGAGACCCATTTTGTATGAGAAAACAGGTTGTTCTGAAGCTGTTAGTTGAGTCTCAGCTTGATTGGAGACAAAAAAAATCAAAAACTACTTCCGAGAGTAATTGGGTGCTCAGATTGCTCGAGACCCTATTTTGTATGAGAAAACAGGTTGTTCTGAAGCTTTAGTCAGTCTCAGCTTGATTGAGACAAAAAATAAAAAACTATCGAGAGTAATTGGTGCTCAGTTGCTCTGAGACTATTTTTTTAGAAAACAGTTGTTCTGAAACTTTAGTGTCTCAGCTTGTTTGGGACAAAAAATCAAAAAATATCCGAGAGTATTGAGTGCTCAGATTGCTCTGAGACTATTTTGTAGAGAAAACAGTTTGTTCTGAAGCTTTAGTAGTCTAACTTGATTGGAGACAAAAAATTAAAAATTCGAGAGTGATTGAGTGCTCAGATTGCTCGAGACCATTTTGTATGAGAAAACTATTGTTTAAGCTTTAGTTAGTCTAAGCTTGATTGGAGACAAACAAATTAAAAATGTTGGAGAGTGATTGAGTGCCAGATAGCTCTGAGACTATTTTGTATGAGAAAACAGTTGTTCTGAAGCTTTTAGTACAGTCTCAGCTTGATTGGAGAAAAAAAAATAAAACTACTCCGAGAGTAATTGGTGCTCAGATTGCTCTGAGACCCATTTTGTATAGAAACAGGTTGTTCTGAAGCTGTTAGTTGAGTCTCGCTTGTTTGGAGACAAACAAATTTAAAAAGTGTTGAGAGAGTGATTGAGTGCTCAGATTGCTCAGAGACTAAATTTGTATGAGAAAACATGTTGCTCTGAAGCTTTTAGAAGAACTCAGCTTGATTGGAGACAAACAAATTTAAAAAGTGTTCAGAGAGTATTGAGTGCTTAGATTGCTCTGAGACTTTTTTGTATAGAAAACAGTTGTTCTGAGCTTTTAGTACAGTCTCAACTTGATTGGAGAAAAAAAAATCAAAAACTACTCCGAGAGTAATTGGTGCTCAGATTGCTCTGAGACCCATTTTGTAGAAAAAATTTGAAGCTTTAGTACAGTCTCAGCTGATGGAGACAAAAAAAATCAAAACTACCCGAGAGTAATGGTGCAGTTTCTGGACATTTGTAGAGAAACAGGTTGTCTGAATGTTATGAGTCTCGCTTGTTGGGACAAAATAAAAATCTGAGAGTATGGTGTCAGATTGCTCTGAGACATTTTGTATAGAAAACTTTTAGCTTTATCTCTTGTTGAGACAACAATTAAAATTAGAGAGTGATTGTCCAATTGCTCGAGACTTTGTATAGAAACTTTGTTCGTTTAGTGTCTAAGCTGATTGGAGACAAACAATTTAAAGTTTAGAGAGTGTTGTGTAGATGCTTGAGTATTTTGTATGAGAAAACAGGTTGTTCTGAAGCTTT
>JASTWB010000563.1:0-13934 GCA_032158295.1 Pycnopodia helianthoides | reverse complement strand
AAAGGGGAAAAAAAAGGGGGTTTAAATTTTTTTAAAAAATTTTGGGGTTTTAAATTTTTAAAAAAAAAAAAATTTAAAAAAATTTTTTTTTTTAAAAAAATTTTCCTTTTTTTTTTTAATTTTAATTGTTTCAAAAAATTTTTTTAAAAATTTTTTTTTTTTTTGGTAAAAAAAAAATTTTTTAAAAAAACAAAAATTTTTTACTTTAAAAAAATTTTAAAAAAATTTTTCCCAAAGTTTATATTTTTTAAATATAAGAAAATTTTCATTTTTTTTTTTAAAAATTTTTTTAAAATTTAAAAAATTAAAAAAAAATTTTTTTGGTTGTTTTTTGGGAATAAAAAAAATTTTAAAAAACCCTTTAAAAAATTGTAAAAAAAAAACCCCAAAAAAATTATTAAAAAAAAAAAATTTTAAATTTAATTTTTTAAATTTTAAATAAATTTTGTTGGAAAATTTTGGGGCTGCCCCCCTTTTAAAATTTTCCCCAAAATAAAAAAATTTTTTTTAAAAAATTTTTTTTCTTTAAAATTGGGGGTGCAAATTAAATAAAAGGGGGAAATTTTGGGGGGTTTCCCCCAATTGGGGGGGTTTTTCCCGCAAAAAAACCCCCCAAAAAAATTTTTTCCCTTTTCCCATTAAAAAAAACCCGGGTTATGGGTTTTTTTTTTTAAAAAAATTTTGGTTCAGGTTTTTAAAAAATTTAAGAAAAAAACCTTTTTTGGGGGGTTTTAAAAAGGGACGTAAAAAAGAGTCCCGGGCCCCAATTAAAAAAATGGTTTGTTTTTCAAAAATTTGTTTTTAAAATTTGTTTAAAAAATTTTGGGGAAAAAAATTAAATTTAAAAAATTTAAAACCCAATTTTTTTAAGGTTTTTTTTGGGGGTTTTAAAAAATTTTTTTTTTTAAAAATTTTTAAAAAAAAAAAGGGAAAAAAATTTCCCCCGGGGAACCCCCCTTTAACCCCAATGTGAAAAAAAATTTTGGCCCCTTTTCTAAAAAAAAGGGTAATTAAGGGGGGATTTTTGGGGAAAAAAATTTTTTTTAAAAAATGCCTTTATTTTTTTTTAAAAAATTTTTCCTTTCCTTTCCATTTTGGGGTAGGGTTCCTAAAAGCCCTTTTTAAAAACCCTTTTTTGGGTTTGGCTTTTTTAAAAAGGAAACCTTTAATTTTTTTGGGAAAATTTTTCCTTTTTTTTTCAACCTTAGAAAAATTTTTTTTAACGGGAAATTTTAAAAAAAATTTATTTTTGCAAAATTTTTTTTCCCCTTTTAATTTTTTAAAAAAAAAGGCCCCTTTAATGGGCCAAAAAAATTTCCCCCTTGCTTTAGAATTAAATTCACGCGTTCGGGGGAACGAACACAACCTAATAGTTCCCCAATTGGACAAAAAACCTTTTTCCAAACCCAGTTTGGGGGCGACCCTTTTTAAAATTTTGACTTTTTAGGGTTTTCGTTAAGGCCCCGGTCCTTTTGACGTAATCTAATGAACCCCCTTTCAAGGATCCGGGGCCCTGTAAACCTTAAAAAAATTTTGAAAGGGCACCGTAAATTTTAAGGTCCCTCCTAATTGACCAAACAGTTGAATGGGGGTTTCCCTTTTGGGGCCCCACCCCCCAAACGGTCAATTAGGCGGGGCCCCCCCCCTTTATTTTCCCCCTAACCGGGCCCCCTTTAAAAAAAAAAAATTTTAAAATTTAATTCCTTTATAAGTAAGAAAAATTTTCAAAAGGGGGCCCCCCGGCCCCCTTTCTAAAGTTTTTAAAAAATTATAATTTAACCATTTTTGTTAAGGAAAAATTTGCCGAAACCCCCAAATCGCCAAAGTCCCCAAAGTCCACAATTCCCCCCAGGTACAAACCCCCCACAATTCGCCACACCAAAAATCCCCCAACAAGTCCCCCGAAAGCCCCCATGTTTCTGGGGAAAATCAACTAGGGGCCCATGGCACCAACAAAAAGCTTACCAGAATTGCCTTGCCATTGGAAAATTAAAATCGGGTTTTTAAAATAATTTTCTTTTTTTTCTTTAAAGGAAATAAAAATTTTATCTCCATTTTTTATTTAATTTGAAAAAAAATTTAAAGGGAAATTAAATTTTAAGTTCCAAAATTTTCATCCTTTTAAATAGTTTTAAAAATCATTTATGAAAGTTTTGTATTTTTCAAATTAAATTTTGAAAAAAAGGGTTTTTCCTTTTAAGAGTTGGGGAAATGTGTTTTTTACTATAAAATTATAATTATTTCCTTAAAAAATGATAAAATTAAGGGATTTTTTTGAAAAATTAAAAATTTAAAAAATCCCCAAAAAATCATTGCAAAAAAATAAATCTTAATGGTCCCTTTCTGTTAAAAGTTTAAAAAAACCAAATTTTTTAAAAAACAAAAAAAAAAAAACTGGGGGAAATTGATGTCTTTTTAGGGGTGATTTGGGATTTTTTGGGGGGAATTAAGGATTTTTACCAAGTTTTTTGGGGATTTAGGGAACCCTTTGGGGGGGGGAAATTTTTTGGGGGGCCTCTTTAATAATAATGTCCCCTCTTGTTTCTTAAAAATTTTAAAAATGTAGAAAAGAGAGTTTTTTTCCTGTTTGATTGTCACCCGGGTACATCCCAATTTAAACCTTAGCCCCTGACGAATGCATGAAAGGATGAGGGTCATTCCCAATTTGCCCAATTAATTTTCAATCCAATTCTTTATTTTTTTTTAAAGAATAAACTTTTTTAAACCAAAGACTAATTTTAAATTAATTAAAAAAAATTGAAAATTTCTAAATAAAAAAAATTTGAAAAAACCTAAATTTTCCTAATTTTGAAAAGCCAAAAATTAAATGTACTTTCTTTAAGTTTCCATCAAGAATGTGTGCATTATTTAGGATAAAATTTTTTCAAATACATTTTGTATTTAATATTAAAATTACTAGGTTTTTTTTTGAACTTTATAATTTCCCAAAAGGTTTTTTTAAACAACCATTTTCCAAAAAATTTTTTTTATAAATTTATTTTTACGTAAAAAAGGGGGGCCCCTTTTTTGGGGAACAAATTGAACCGGATTTGTCCGGCTATTAAACCCAAAAGGAGTGTTAGTTTTTAAAAAGGGAAACCTAATGAATCAATTAAAAATTAAAAATTTTATAAAACCCGCCTGGGAAACACTTTTGAAAAATTTTTAAAATGCCTTTGGGGCCCTGGTTTTCCCAAAAACCCCCATTTTATTTACATTTTTTTCTTTTGGTAAATTAGAACTCACATTTTGGTTTTTTTTCCAAAGGTTGATAATATGTTTGTATGGTTTAACCCTTTTTTCTTTAAAAAAACGGGGAAAAATTTGGTTTTTATCTTTTTTTATCAAAATTTTAAATTCAAAAATTTGTTTTAAAACCCTTAGAAATTGGGCCATCAATTTTAATTAACTTAGTTTATTAATTTTCAATTTTAAACCAGTTAATGTATCTAAAAAATAAAAAAAATTTTTTCTATTAAATATTTTTAAAATCAAGTGTTAAAATCACCATCAACCTTTTTCCCCGGTTACCCCCTGGTTGGGTTTTCCCCCCTTTACCTCAGGTTTGTGAAAATATTCAATGTTCTTAATATTACCAATAAATTTAATTCAATCATTATTTGGATGGTTGCATAACCCCTTTTATGCAGCCAAAAAAATTTGGGGGTACTTTCCAATAAAACTTTGAAAATCGCAAAATTGTTTAATTTTTTTATTTCCTATCAAAAAATTTTGATTTTATCCGCAAAATGTAATCACAATTCTCAAACAAATTTAAAATCATTTTTTTGAAAACATTTGTTTAAAAATTAAAGCATTGACCCCTTTTTAACTTGTCCATTCTTTTTTAAAACCCAATTCCAACATACCAAACCTAATTTTTGTTAATTGTTCAGAATTAAAAAAAATTTTTTTTTGTTTTAAAACTTTGGGTTTTTTTTTTAAACCTACCGTATTCCAAACCCATTATTCAAAACTCCTCTCAAAACTACCCTTAACCAACATTTTAATTTTCCATACAAAAATCCATTTAAATCTTAAAAAATTTCAAAAAAAAAGGGAAATTTGGGGGCAATTTAACCTCTCTCCCCCTTTCCTTTTCCCCCGGGGCGACAGGAACATCGTAGACTCAGTCCTGGGTTCCCCCAAAAATTTACTGTAAATTTTGTAATTCTTTAACTATTGGGGGCCCGTTGAATAAAAATTTATTAAACTTTTAATCAAGGAAAAACCATTATGCCTCCTTTTAAATAAAAATGTAAAGGTTTGTATGCACTAAATGTTTTTTATTATTTTATATTATAATTTTTTTTAAAGTTTGTTTACAAAAATAGGACCTTCTTAGTAAAACTTATTTGGGGAAAAACCCTTTTCTTAATTTAAATGTTTTTCTTTCTCCCAAATAAAAAATTAAGAATTCTATGTTTTTCTGGTTTACTCAAAAAGGTCCTAGGGGAAAAAAAACCACCAAAACAACTTAGATCAAAAATTTAAAAAACAAAAACAATCCCTTATTTGGGGAAAAAATGGAAATTCTAGGGGGGTTTTTTTTTTTCCCTTTTTTTTTTTTTAAAAGGGTCAAATTCCAACATCGAAATAGACGGGGGTTAGCCCAAAAAGGGTAAATTTCTCATTTTTTTTAATTGTAAAAAAAAAAGGGGGAAAATTTTAAAAAATTGGTTTAAAAACTTTTAATAAAAAAATACATTACATCAAAAAAATTTGTTAATTAAAGCAACTAAAGGTCAGTTATTTTCTTCCAAATCTCAAATTTTTAAAAACCACAAACTCTTTTGAAGACTTTATCCAAATTTCATTCTTTTTAATTCTTTTTCTTTTTCATACCCAAAAAAATTTCAACATTTAGTTATCATGTTTGACCTCAACTTTCATAGAAAATTTAAATTTACATTTTTAAATTAATATTTTTACAAAAAAATTTAACAAATTTAACACAATTTTTTTTAAAAGGGGAATCAGGCTGTGTAGTGATTATGGGGTTTTGGGGAACCTTTTTATTGGCCAAAGTCTGGTTATTTGGTCAGGAACTTAGAAATTTCCAAAATTTTGTAAACGAACAACACCCTACTTTATTAAAAAAGTGATTCAAAAAATTCCAAAATAATATTCAAGTTTGTAAAAGGGTTAACGCGGGTTTTTTAAATAGCCTTATAAAAAATTTTAAAATTTTATTTTAAAATTTTAAAAAAATAATTCAGGTTTTAGCCTTAAAATGCAATTAGAAATTCATTGCCCGCCTACATATTACATCTTGAATTTAAATTAAATTTAACTTATTCCATAAAATTGTTCTTTTTCTTTTTTCTGCAATTATTCCAGGAAACAGGACTCTTGTGCAAAGTGGGGTTAAAATCGCTTCTGGTCAAAAAACTAAAATTTGGAAACCCAAAAAATCCTTCGGAATTTTTAACTTTGCAATTTATAAAGAAACTAAAAAAAATTTGTTTTAAAACTTGTTAAAATGACAAAAAGAAAACTGGGAAAACAACCATTTAAAAAAGGAATAAACATAATTTTCTATAAAAAATTATTTTTTTTCAAAAAAATTTTGAAAATCGAAAAAAGAACTGACGGGAGGAAAAATGGAAATTAAAATTTAAGAACTGGGTACAAAAAATTAAATTTAATTTAATCATATTCGCAAATTAGTTAGAAGGGTTTTACACAATTAATTCATAATTTTTTCGTTACACGTAATTCATTTTGGGATTAAAGGCACGGGGGTAAATTATAGTGGGGCCTCTAATTTTCCCTTTCAATTCTTTAAAACCACCTTAGGGGAGGAATATCGAAAAAAAATTTGACCCATTCTGTTATCGAAAAATGAAAAAATGGGTTTGCAAAGCTTTTTTAAAAAATCTTTCTGTACAGCTTTTAAAGGGGATTAAATTTTGGAATTCAAATGTTTTAACCTTCCAATTTTACTTGGGAAACGCCTTAATACAAATGTTTTTTTTTTCCCAAAAACCCTCTATTTGGTTTGAATGAACTTAAAATTACTTAACGTGCCCCATTGTGATTTTAAAAACCCTTAAAAATATTTAAAACATAGTTCCCCAGGAATTGTTTAAATTAAAAAAATCTTAAGCACTATTCCCCATTTTTTTTTATTTTTTTTTTGGGGGGGGGTGGGTTTTCAATTTAAAAAAATTTGAAAATTAATTGTCTTTTGAAAATTTTTTCTTAAAATAATTAAAAAGGTTAATTTAAAAGGGTTTGGAATTTTTTACATACAAAACAAATACGAAGCAGGGAAAATTGTTGAAGGTGAAACTCATTTCTTTCTTAAATTGAGGGGAGGGTTCAACCATAATAAAACCTTACCCTTTCATATAGGGAAATTTTTTTCTTGCACTTATAAACCCCTACTTTAGTCCATAATTTTTATTCCTTTTGTGTGGACTTTTGGGCCCCCCAAAATTTTTGTAAATTAATTAACGCCAAGCCACACAGACATCTTTAAACTTTCAAATTTTACCAACTTTTTTTTGTAAAATTAATTCCCAATTTCAAATTTCCCTTTTGGTTTTATGAAGATTTTCGGAATTTTCGTTTTAAATTTTCATTTACAAAGAAAGGTTGTGAACCTATGAAAGAAAAGGGGAGAAAAAATAAAAAAAAAAATTTAAAAAAAAATTAGTATTAGGCTTTACCCAAGAAATACAAAAAGGCAAAGAACATGTTAATTTAAAAAAAAGGGAAATTTTCGACCCTTTCTAAAAAGTTTAATTGCCCAAGAAAGAAAAAAAGAAAAACTGTAAAAAAAGAAAAATTAATATTTTGGGTTTAACCCCCTTAATTTTTTAAACCTAAAAATTTAAACCATGGAATTTTTTTTCAATAAAAGGATTAACTGTATTTTTTAAAATGCTGTTTGTTTAAAAAAAGACCGAATGGGTTTTAACTGGTGTTATCTGGTATTTTTATTTGGCCCCATTTTAGGTGGCCTGTGTAAAGCCAGGCACAATTCATTGGCCTGCCGGGTTCATTTTCCCTTCCAAAAGATTTTTTCATGCTTATCCACTACTGCATTCTTGCTTCACAGTCCCAGGGGGGTTTTTTTTAAAAAATTTTTTTTTCCCCAAATTTTCGCCCCAAAATTAAAAACCCTAAAAATACCAAATTTGCAAATTGCCTTTTACCCAAAAAAAATTCCGAAAACACGGGGGAATTAAAAAAAAATTCAGGGCCATTTTAGCTTTTTAAACCGCAAGTCCTTAAATGCATTCCTTAATAAAACCTTTTAAAAAATTAAACTTAATCATTAAAATTTTCCAGTGAACCCCCCTCCCTTAATTTTTTAAGCCCTTCTTTAACCTTGGTAAAATTAAAAAATTAAAAGGGTTATGCTAACTTTTAATATCCAAAGCCAATTTTATAAAAAATAAGAAAGGAAAATTGTTTTAGTAATTTTGATAGAAAAATCATTCTGGGCTTTTTAAACCTGTTTGGTGTTTGGAAGGCCTTTCATGGCCTTCGGGGTTCCTTTTTGGCCTTATCCCGATTGGCGGGTTTTTTCCACCCGTGCTTTCCTAACTGGTTTTCGCTTACCCCAAAAGGGTTCCCTTAAAAGGGAAGGTCCAGGGAAAACCCGCGGTGAAGCCATGGAGTAGGGCCTTGTTGGGGCCCTGTTTTTTGACCGGGATAAAATTAATGTTTTTTCAAAAAAGGTGTTATTTTCATAATTTTTAAATAAAAAAATTAATTAATAAAACTCATTTCCCTAAGGACACGGTTAATTCAAAAAAATTTTTTTTGGTTTCCCCCTCCCACTCCAAGTAAAAGTTTAAAAAGGGTTTAGAAGCCAAAATGCCCTTTTGGAACTAGCAAACATAACATGTTTGTTTTTATCAAAATTAACCAAATTTATAATTAAAAAATCAAAATTTTTTTAAAAAAATTTTAAAATTAAAAAGTGGTTAATTGGAAAAATTTTTTTACAACAGGAGGTTATTCAGGTTGGGGGTACTTAAAGCCTAATTTCATTTAAGGCTAAACCAAAACTTAAATTTAAAAAAAAAACGGTTCCAAATTCATTTAATAAATCCTTTTTTCTTCAAAAGTTTGATTTTGATTTTTTAAAATTGCTATAAATTACAGTTTTTCTTTTTTGAAAATAAATTAAACCATAATAATTTCAATAAAATAAATAACTTTTAAAAAAATGGAAGGTGGTTAGACCTTTGGTTCAAAATTTTCAAAACTTTTAAAAGACTTTTTAAAAGCCCCCCCCCTAAATTTTAAAAGGTTGACCCGTTTTTCTTAGCGAACCCTTTCGGTTCTCCCCCAGGCTTAGTTACCCCCATGAGGTGTGCGGTTAATTTCGAATCAACCACGGGGCCAAAAAACCAACAGGGTAAGTCAATCTGGTGCGTTTTTCCTGTTGTTCAATGATATTCTGCCGAGACAAGGGTGGTGAGGATTTGGGCTCAGGTTAAGTCTTAAATCAAAGTTTCCCTCCACCAGCCCAGATTGCAAAGGGTTTTTTGGGGTAAAAGAACCCAAGGTAGATCTAAACAGATTCCCAGGGATTTGGCCAAGGATTCCCAAAATTTGGAATCCCAAGACAATCCCAGGTTTCTTTTAAGTTCCGAGCCAACAAAATCAAGGCATGAATAAAAAAAGGGCAAATACAATCCAACGTGAATCTATTTAAGACCCTCCGGTGTGAACACCTTAAAGGGTCGGGCAAAAACCCAAAGGTTGGGATACAAGTGTTACAAAAATTTTCTCATGATGCCTTTTTGGGTTATGGTTTTTTTTTTGTTTTAACTTAACCGGTACCTTGGGGGGAAAACCCTTCCTAAACAAAAAAAATTTTATTTTAAAAATAAAAACCCAAATCATTTGGGGGGAAGAAGCAAAGGGCCAATATCCCAAATCCTTTCTATCCCAAAAAATTTTAAAGGATAAAATTTTCACCCCCGGAAAAGGGATTCCAAGGTTTCCAAAACATGTTGGGGTTGTTTGAAAAAGGAATTGGAGAATGGGTCAATGAAGCCAAAAAGGGCCCAACAAGGGATGAGTTTACCCTCCTTTCTGAAATTTTCCTTGGTCAACCTACCCCCAGTTTTTCCGGGAAGTTTGGGAAAAAAAATCCCGGAGGGAAAATCCAATAAGGCCCCTTTTCCAGGGATTTCCAGGGGGTTTTCCAAGTCTGGGGTTTCCCAAAAACCCCCAAGGCCAAAAATTTTCAAGGAAGTTCGGGAAAACCCAAAAGGGGTTTTTTAAAAAATCCAAATAAGGTTTCATCCAAAAACTAGTAATTAAAAGGCCCCTACCGATTAATGTTGGCCGGGTAATTGGGCCATGTGGGTGTTATAAGATTTAAAAAAAGGTTTTAAATTTCCACATTTTGGGTTTTTTTGTTTGCGTTTTTAGATTTAGGTTTTCGGAAATTGGTTAAAAT
Source organism: Pycnopodia helianthoides (assembly GCA_032158295.1). Taxonomy (NCBI): domain Eukaryota; kingdom Metazoa; phylum Echinodermata; class Asteroidea; order Forcipulatida; family Asteriidae; genus Pycnopodia; species Pycnopodia helianthoides. The sequence goes on along the minus strand of JASTWB010000563.1, from coordinate 4,504 downwards.
CCATTTTAAACAATAAAAATTGTATATTAAAAACCAAATTTAAACTTAAAGCTTTTGGGGGGGGCCCGGGTTGGAAAAGGGCAAAAAATTTTCCAATCTTAAACCCCCAATACCAAAATTTTAAAAGGTAAATTTTGGCTTACTGTGCTTAATTACCAAATTTGTTGGATTGAGGAAGGGAGGATTTTGGGGATAAGAAGCAAAGCTTTGTAAGCCAGGTTTGAAAACCTCAGGATTTACAATTTTCCGTTGTTCCAATTGTAATCCCTTCCTTAATTGTTTTCCATTTTAAAATTTCTGGTACAATTTCAATGTTTTATATTACATAGGGAAATATTTCCAAAATTTAAAATAATTAAATTTGGAAGGCAAGAAAATTTGGTTTATCATTAAATTGTAATTAAATTTTAAAATAAAAAATTACCTAAAGCACGGGGGATTTTAATTCTGAATCATTGTTAAATTTCCTCTCGTCCCTTTTTGGTTCTCCCCCAGGTGTGACCTAAAAGAATTGTAAAAACAAAGAGGTAAAATGAATAAATTTTGGGGTAGAAGTAATTGATCCGGCGCCCCATGGGTTTTCCTTTTTTGGGTGATTTTTAAAAAATTTCCTTTGTTAATAAGCAGAAAATTTTTTCCAATAAGTTTTCAATTGGTTTTAAAATTTGGTATTACTGGGAAAAATCTGAAATTATATTTTAAAAATTGGAGATAACAAAAAATTGCACAAAAAGGGTTTGGAATGAGGTTTGAAATTACCGGGTGTTTGTTGATAAATTTGAAACCATGTTTGATGCAACCCCTGGTTGTTTTTGTGTTCATTTCCCAATTAAATTTACTAACATTATGGAAATCTATTGCGTGTTTTTATCACCCTTACCCTAATCCAAAAAATTCATGGTTCAAAGGAAATTGCGTTTCTTTCCTTAATGGGCTAACTCTAAAGGCCAAATCCATGGTAAGATAAAATTGGAAAAAATTATTCTAAAATGACGTCCCTTTTTAAAAATTCAATGTTCAACAACCGTTTCATGAGTTTTTTTCCGCCTTCGTACGATCATTTCCTTTTTCCCCTTAGGCTGTCTAAAATTTGAGAATTTAATTTAACTTACCCAACAAAGGTTCAGGGGTAAAAAAAAAAGGGTAAAAAACAAACATGTGAAATTATGGGTAATTATTTAAAAAAAAAAACCCATATTTTTCCATCCTGTTTAATAACAAATGTGCCAAAAATGGATTTGAAATTTTTTGATTCAAAATTACCCTTTATTTTTTCTGAAAATTGCAGGGAACTTCTGAATTCAAAATTTTGTTCCAATGGACTTGTTTATCTTTAAAAAAAAGAATTAAAAAATTTCCCAAAACCTCCAAAGATGAAAATTTATTTAAAAAAAAAAATTTTTTATTTTAAATAAACTCGGCCCAATTTCATAGAATAAAAATCTTATTAATAAATCCCAAAACCTTGCAATGTCTTTTGAACCGGTAATGCTCATTTTCTTGCAATTGTTGACCTTTTTCCTGAAATGGGAAATTAGGCCTAAATTAAAATTTTGTTTTTCAACTTTGTCAAATGTTATCCTTTTGTTCCAACGCTTTATTTATAAAATTGAACCCCCCTCCGAAAAGTTGTAAAAGGAAAAAAATTAACTTTCTAAAATTTTTTACAGGTTTGTTCATTGTGCCTTTAATATTATTTAAAAAGTACTCTTCAAAAAATAAAAAAGTCGTTTCCTTTGTTTTACTCTAAAAAAAAATTTCAACTTTTTTTTGAATTAATAACCCAAACTATGTTGGATTTTCATTACCTATTTTTCCCTTCTTGCCAGGACCCCCACTGGCGGTTTACAAGGGGCCTGAAAGTGGGGTTTAGAAACTGTACCCCCCTTGGGGTTCAAGGTTAGGGCAACCCCCCACAAATACCCCAAATTTTTAAGGTTTTCAAAATTTTAAAAATATTTCCTTTTTAAAAAACAGGTTACCAACCAAATTATTTAAAATTTTTATTGGTATTCATTTTTAATGTTTTTTGAAAACCTGAAATTGTTGGAAATTTAAATTTATAATGGAAATTTAAAAAAATTTTTTTGTTTAAAATTTAAAATTTGGGCCCGGGTGCCAACACTTACAAAATTTTCCGTTACCAAATAAAAAACCTTTTAAAGGGAATTTTTTTTTCCAATAATTTTAATTAATGCATAATAAGTTTTTAAAATCTTGTTAGTTGAAGGGGTATTTTTGCTTGACTTATTTTTGCATCGCCCCTTTAAATTTTGTAAAATCAATAAAGTTGTTTTAATTCAAATGTGTATATGAATTGTTTTTTTTTTTGGGTTGAATTGCAAGTAACTTTCTGAACATCTAAGGCTGGTAAGGAAACAAGCCTACAATTTTCCCCAAAATTCCCCTTAAAGTAACTTAATAAGACCCAAAATTTAAGTTTAATTATTTCATGAAGGAGTTTATTTTTTTTAAATCCAATGGGCAATTTAAAAAGGGGGCCAAAGAGGTTATTGTAATTAAAATGAAACCCCCCACATTTTCAGGTTGGAACTGATTACAGTAATAGAAATTAAAGGTCAACAGTAGGACCAAGAAAAGGAATTTTTTAACGTTTGAATCTTCTAAAAAGGTTTTTCTACCCTTGGGTAAGAAGGGCATTTTTTGTGCCCATGCCTCAAAAATTTTAAAAAATTGCCTTAAAAAAAAAAAAAATTTCATTCATTTTCAAATAAAACAATTCATACATTTTTTCTTAATTTTGTCTTCAATTTAAATTTAAAAAATTGAATATTTTGGGGTTTTATAACCAAAAAAAATTTAGACCAATCACACCTCCCGAAAATTCCTTTTCCAACGATTTAAAGGTGGGTTTTTTCTTTTAATTTTCTTAAATTTTTGGAACTAACGAAATTTTTTGGGGGTTTTGCATAAAGGGAAACTTTTTAAAAAACATCATTAAAAAAACATTTAAAATATTTAAAAATTTAAACTTTCAGAAAATTTACACTAAAAAAAATTTCCGAAATTTTCATGTCTCCACCCCCTGCCTCTGAGGGCCTTTCCACAATACACCCCCTCTAACCTTTACAATGCACCAAATAATGGAAATCGTTAAGGGAAAAAAATTTTTGGACCTACCCAAACCCATACCATACAAACCAAGAATTAATGCTTAATTTGCGTACACTTAAATTCAATGGGAAGAACATTTAAACCAATGAAATTTTAAGCCAAATTCCCCAAATACGTTTTTCCAATAGGTTTTAAATTTAAAACCCTTTCAAAAAACCTCTTTTAAAGGTTTTTTTTTCAATATCACCAATTTTAACTGTGAAATTTTTAAATTTATTTCCCCCTTTTTTTTGGGCAAAAACAATTTGTTTAAAAATTTTTTGGGGTTTTTTTATTTCTTTTTTATTTTAACCCATTTACTTAAAAGTTCTTTTTAAATTGTCAAAACAGTATCCAACTTGTAAATCAATCCAAAAATCCCCTAAATTTGGGGCAAATTGTAAATTTGTCCCAAAATAATGAAATCCCCCCCTTTTTACATATTTTTAAATAAAGGCTTTACCACCTTTTCCAGGTTAAAATTTTTTAAACCTATTTTGGTCCAATTTAAAATGGAAACCCAAGGATATTTTATATGAGAAACTAACCGGGAAATCCCCCTGTTTTAAATAAAAAAATTTTTTTTCCTCAAATAGGGAACACAATTATTTCAAATTTTTAGTTTTTGAATTATAGGCCAAAAACCTAAACAAAGGGGGAAAATTGTTTATAGGTTTTTTTTAATAGAATGTAAGGGCAGGTTTCACTTTGGGGTTTAAAATTATTGAAAAATTGGGGAAACCCGGGTTTTGATTTCCCCCAAATTTTCAATTTTTCATTTGGAACTTCTTTAAATTTTTAACTTTATTTCTTTGGTCTCCAAATTTTTTTAAAATGGTATTTTTAAAGGAATTAAAAATCCTTGCCTTAACCCTTTTATAAAAATAAGTAAAATTAAAAAAAACATTTTGGGGAGTTAACGAATTGTTGAACAAAACCTTTTTCCAAATCTGAAACCTTTTGGAATCTAATTGCACGCCCAAATGGAAAAACCTTTTTATTTAAATATTGGGAAAAGAAGACTCATGTCAAAACAAGAATTAAAATTTCCTTAAAACTTAAGTTAATAATTGGTAATTAAAAATAAATTAAAAAAAATTAAAAACAAAATTAACTCCACTGTTTTTAAAAATAACAAAATTTAAAATTTTTACATTTTGATCCCCCATGACGGCAAGGTCCCAAGCCGGCCAAGATCGAAGGGACAAAATTTTTCCCAAAACCCGGATTGGCTTTTTTTTAAAAACAATTTTAAATTTCCTAGTATAAAAAATTTTTATACGATTGAAAATATCCTTATTTCTCTTATTCAAAATAATTTCTAAATTAATTTAGCCTAACCCCGAGTTTTGAATTTTTTAAAAAAATTCAAACCTAAGTTTTTAATTTA
>JASTWB010000562.1:0-13946 GCA_032158295.1 Pycnopodia helianthoides | reverse complement strand
AAATGAGCATCGTAGAGTATGACCACTAAATTCCTAACTTTGGCATTGATAGCATGACACAACTCAAGGCCTGATGTCACTTCGAGGCCTTCGTAACGAAATCGTGACCGTTAAATTGGCATAGCACTCTCTCTCTCGGCTCTGTTTTCCTCATTTTAGCCATTGTTCTATACAGCCCACTGCCTACATAAAATGTATGGAACCCAACAAGGACCAATGTGATTTTGAATTGAAATGACCAGGTTTTTTTTGCGATTTACAGAAATCAAAGTGCTTAATAAGGTTTGTACCATGTATCGCTGCCAGTTTAAGCCCATTACTTCAAGTAAATGTAATCCAGTTTACCTTGGACAAGATGAAATAGTTATATGACTAGGCAACCTGTACATTTAGTAGCAACGAAGGGCCGAGCGCAAAGGATGTTAGGCGATACACTTCGCGGTGACACCATCTTGTTGTGCTATTTTTCACACTCTGGACAAAACGGCATTCCATGTCTTAAACCATGCGACCCATCATGTATGTTGCAGTTCTTACTGTGTAATGTTGCAAGTTCAAGTTTACAACACTTCATGTTTAAAACAGACTATTGATATGTTATTTCAAAATTGTAACTCAATGAATAAAAAAAATCACATGCACGCACATGTCCCCTCGAGGCATTCGTAACGAAATCGTGACCGTTAACTTGGCATAGCGCCCTCGCCCGGCTGTGTTTTCCCCGCTTTAGCCATTGTTCTTTTCAGCCCGCTGCTTTTAAAAATTTGACGGAATCCCACAGGGACCAATGTTTTTTTTTTTTAATGAAATAATAGGTTTTTTTTACGGATTGCGGAAGTCATGATGCATAAAATGGTTTGTACCGTGTATTGTTGGCCGTTTCAAGGTCATTATTTTCAGTAAATGTGCTCAAGTTAACCTTGTACAAATGAAATAGTTATTATGTGTATGTATTATGTTACAGAACTGTTGTTATGGCTTTGCTGCCCCTGCCTACCCCACATTTGTTCTCTCGAATAATTAATTTGTTTTGTCAACAAACTTATCTCACGGCTATTTCACCATTTTCTTGAGAGCACAAACTAATTTATGAGGGGGAAATGAGCATCGTAGAGTGTGACCACTAAATTCCTAACTTTGGCATTGATAGCATGACACAACTCTAGGCCTGATGTCCCTTCGAGGCCTTCGTAAAGAAATCCGAAATCGTGACCGTTATATTGGCATAGCACTCTCTCTCGGCTCTGTTTTCCTCATTTTAGCCATTGTTCTATACAGCCCACTGCCTACATAAAATGTATAGAACCGAACAAGGACCAAAGTGATTTTGCATTGAAATGACCAGGTTTTTTTTCCGATTTACAGAAATCATAGTGCATAATAAGGATTGTACCATGTATCGTTGCCAGTTTAAGCTCATTGCTTCCATTAAATGTAATCCAGTTTACCTTGGACAAGATGAAATAGTTATATGACTAGGCAACCTCTACATTTAGTAGCAACGAAGGGCCGAGCACAAAGGTTGTTAGGCGATACACTTCGCGGTCACACCATCTTGTGTTACTATTTTTTCACCCTTTAGACATAACGACATTCCATGCCTTAAACCATGCGACCCATAATGTATGTTGCAGTTCTTACCGTGTAATGTTGCCAGTTCAAGTTTACAACACTTCATGTTTGAAACAGACTTTTGGCATGCAATACCAAAATTGTAACTCAATGAATAAAAAAAAAATCACATGCACGCACATGTCCCCTCGAGGCATTCGTAACGAATTGGTGACCGTTAACTTGGCATAGCGCTCTCGCCTGGCTGTGTTTTTCCCGCTTGAGCCATTGTTCTTTTCAGCACGCTGCTTTTAAAAATTTGATGGAATCCCATAGGGAACAATGCTTTTTTTTAATGAAAAAATAGGTTGTTTTTTTCACGATTTGCGGAAGTCATGATGCATAAAATGGTTTGTACCGTGTATTGTTAGCAGTTCAAGCTCATTATTTTCAGTGAATGTGCTCAAGTTTACATGGGACAAATGAAATAGTTATTATGTGTATGTATTATGTTACAGAACTGTTGTTATGGCTTTGCTGCCCCTGCCAACCCAAATTTGTTGTCTCGTATAATTAATTTGTTTTGTCAACAAACTTATCTCACGGGTATTTCACCATTTTCTTGAGAGCACAAAGTAATTTATAAGGGGGAAATGAGCATCCTACACTGTGACCACCAAATTCCTAGCTTTGGCATTGATAGCATGACACAACTCAAGGCCTGATGTCACTTCGAGGCCTTCGTAACGAAATCGTGACCGTTAAATTGGCATAGCACTCTCTCTCGGCTCTGTTTTCCTCATTTTAGCCATTGTTCTATACAGCCCACTGCCTACATAAAATGTATGGAACCCAACAATGACCAATGTGATTTTGAATTGAAATGACGAGTTTGTTTTTTGCGATTTACAGAAATCATAGTGCTTAATAAGGTTTGTACCATGTATCGCTGTCAGTTTAAGCCCATTACTTCCATTAAATGTAATCCAGTTTACCTTGGACAAGATGAAATAGTAATATGTCTAGGCAACCTGTGCATTTAGTAGCAACAAAGGGCCGAGCACAAAGGATGTTAGGCGATACACTTTGCGGTCACACCATCTTGTTGTACTATTTGTTCACCCTCTGGACAATAAGGACATTCCAAGCCTTAAATCACGCGACCCATCATGTATGTTGCAGTTCTTACCGTGTAATGTTGCCAGTTCAAGTTTTCAACACTTCATGTTTAATACAGACTATTGGCATGTAATACCAAAATTTTAACTCAATTAATAAAAAAATCACATGCACGCACATGTCCCCTCAAGACATTCGTAATAAATGGTGACCGTTAATTTGGCATAGCGCCAACGCCCGGCTGTGTTTTCCCCTCTTAGCCATTGTTCTTTTCAGCCCGCTGCTTTTATAAATTTGATGGAATCCCACAGGGACCAATGTGATTTTAAAATGAAATGATAGTTGTGTTTTTTACGATTTGCGGAAGTCATGATGAATAAAATGGTTTGTACCGTGAATTGTTGGCAGTTCAAGCTCATTATTTTCAGTAAATGAGCTCAAGTTTACCTTGGACAAATGAAATAGCTATTATGTGTATGTATTATGTTACAGAACTGTTGTTATGGCTTTGCTGCCCCTGCCAACCCCACTTATTTTCTCTCGTATAATTAATTTGTTTTGTCAACAAACTTATCTCACGGCTATTTCACCATTTTCTTGAGAGCACAAACTAATTTATGAGGGGGAAATGAGCATCGTAGAGTGTGACCACTAAATTCCTCACTTTGGCATTGATAGCATGACACAACTCAAGGCCTGATGTCCCTTCGAGGCCTTCGTAACGAAATCGTGACCGTTAAATTGGCATAGCACCCTCGCTCGGCTCTGTTTTCCTCATTTTAGCCATTGTTCTATACAGCCCACTGTCTACATAAAATGTATGGAACCGAACAAGGACCAAAGTGATTTTGAATTGAAATGACCAGGGTTTTTTTCCGATTTACAGAAATCATAGTGCATAATAAGGTTTGTACCATGTATCTTTGCCAGTTTAAGCTCATTGCTTCCATTAAATGTAATCCAGTTTACCTTGGACAAGATGAAATAGTTATATGACTAGGCAACCTGTACATTTAGTAGCAACGAAGGGCCGAGCACAAAGGTTGTTAGGCGATACACTTCGCGGTCACACCATCTTGTATTACTATTTTTTCACCCTTTAGACATAACGACATTCCACGCCTTAAACCATGCGACCCATCATGTATGTTGCAGTTCTTACCGTGTAATGTTGCCAGTTCAAGTTTACAACACTTCATGTTTAAAACAGACTATTGGCATGCAATACCAAAATTGTAACTCAATGAATAAAAAAAAATCACATGCACGCACATGCCCCCTCGAGGCATTCGTAACGAATTGGTGACCGTTAAGTTGGCATAGCGCTCTCGCCCGGCTGTGTTTTCCCCGCTTGAGCCATTGTTCTTTTCAGCCCGCTGCTTTAAAAAATTTGATGGAATCCCACAGGGACCAATGTTTTTATTTAATGAAACAAATAGGTTGTTTTTTTCACGATTTGCGGAAGTCATGATGCAAAAAATGGTTTGTACCGTGTATTGTTAGCAGTTCAAGCTCATTATTTTCAGTGAATGTGCTCAAGTTTACCTGGGACAAATGAAATAGTTATTTTGTTTATGTATTATATGTTACAGAACTGTTGTTATGGCTTTGCTGCCCATGCCAACCCCACTTTTGTTTTCTCGTATAATTAATTTGTTTTGTCAACAAACTTATCTCACGGGTATTTCACCATTTTCTTGAGAGCACAAACTACTTTATAAGGGGGAAATGAGCATCCTACACTGTGACCACCAAATTCCTCACTTTGGCATTGATAGCATGACGCAACTCAAGGCCTGATGTCACTTCGAGGCCTTCGTAACGAAATCGTGACCGTTAAATTGGCATAGCACTCTCTCTCGGCTCTGTTTTCCTCATTTTAGCCATTGTTCTATACAGCCCACTGCCTACATAAAATGTATGGAACCCAACAAGGACCAATGTGATTTTGAATTGAAATGACCAGGTTTTTTTTGCGATTTACAGAAATCATAGTGCTTAATAAGTTTTGTACCATGTATCGCTGCCAGTTTAAGCCCATTACTTCCAGTAAATGTAATCCAGTTTACCTTGGACAAGATGAAATAGTAATATCTCTAGGCAACTTTTGCATTTAGTAGCAACAAAGGGCCGAGCACAAAGGATGTTAGGCGATACACTTCGCGGTGACACCATCTTGTTGTACTATTTTTTCACACTCTGGACATAACGGCATTCCATGTCTTAAACCATGCGACCCATCATGTATGTTGCAGTTCTTACCGTGTAATGTTGCCAGTTCAAGTTTACAACACTTCATGTTTAAAACAGACTATTGACATGTTATACCAAAATTGTAACTCAATGAATAAAAAAAATCACATGCACGCACATGTCCCTTCGAGGCATTCGTAACGAAATCGTGACCGTTAACTTGGTATAGCGCCCTCGCCCGGCTGTGTTTTCCCCGCTTTGGCCATTGTTCTTTACAGCACGCTGCTTTTAAAAATTTGATGGAATCCCACAGGGACCAATGTTTTTTTTTAATGAAAAAAATAGGTTGTTTTTTTCACGATTTGCGGAAGTCATGATGCATAAAATGGTTTGTACCGTGTATTGTTGGCCGTTTCAAGCTCATTATTTTCAGGAATGTGCTCAAGTTTACCTGGGATAAATGAAATAGTTATTTTGTGTATGTATTATGTTACAGAACTGTTGTTATGGCTTTGCTGCCCCTGCCAACCCCACTTTTGTTTTCTCGTATAATTAATTTGTTTTGTCAACAAACATATCTCACGGGTATTTCACCATTTTCTTGAGAGCACAAAGTAATTTATGAGGGGAAATGAGCATCCTACACTGTGACCACCAAATTCCTAACTTTGGCATTGATAGCATGAAACAACTCAAGGCCTGATGTCACTTCGAGGCTTTCGTAACGAAATCGTGACCGTTAAATTGGCATAGCACTCTCTCTCGGCTCTGTTTTCCTCATTTTAGCCATTGTTCTATACAGCCCACTGCCTGCATAAAATGTATGGAACCCAACAAGGACCAATGTGATTTTGAATGGAAATGACTAGGTTTTTTTTGCGATGAAAGTAGCAACAAAGGGCCGAGCACAAAGGATGTTAGGCGATACACTTCGCGCGGTGACACCATCTTGTTGTACAATTTTTTTCACCCTGTGGACATAACGGCATTCCATGTCTTAAACCATGCGACCCATCATGTATGTTGCAGTTCTTACCGTGTAATGTTGCCAGTTCAAGTTTACAACACTTCATGTTTAAAACAGACTATTGACATGTTATACCAAATTGTAACTCAATGAATAAAAAAAAATCACATGCACGCACATGTCCCCTCGAGGCATTCGTAACGAAATCGTGACCGTTAACTTGGTATAGCGCCCTCGCCCGGCTGTGTTTTCCCCGCTTTGGCCATTGTTCTTTACAGCACGCTGCTTTTAAAAATTTGATGGAATCCCACAGGGACCAATGTTTTTTTTTAATGAAAAAAATAGGTTGTTTTTTCACGATTTGCGGAAGTCATGACGCATAAAATGGTTTGTACCGTGTATTGTTGGCCGTTTCAAGCTCATTATTTTCAGGAATGTGCTCAAGTTTACCTGGGATAAATGAAATAGTTATTTTGTGTATGTATTATGTTACAGAACTGTTGTTATGGCTTTGCTGCCCCTGCCAACCCCACTTTTGTTTTCTCGTATAATTAATTTGTTTTGTCAACAAACATATCTCACGGGTATTTCACCATTTTCTTGAGAGCACAAAGTAATTTATGAGGGGGAAATGAGCATCTACACTGTGACCACCAAATTCCTAACTTTGGCATTGATAGCATGAAACAACTCAAGGCCTGATGTCACTTCGAGGCTTTCGTAACGAAATCGTGACCGTTAAATTGGCATAGCACTCTCTCTCGGCTCTGTTTTCCTCATTTTAGCCATTGTTCTATACAGCCCACTGCCTGCATAAAATGTATGGAACCCAACAAGGACCAATGTGATTTTGAATGGAAATGACTAGGTTTTTTTTGCGATTTACAGAAATCAAAGTGCTTAATAAGGTTTGTACCGTGTATCGCTGCCAGTTTAAGCCATTACTTCCAGTAAATGTAATCCAGTTTACCTTGGACAAGATGAAATAGTAATATGTCTAGGCAACCTGTGCATTTAGTAGCAACAAAGGGCCGAGCACAAAGGATGTTAGGCGATACACTTTGCGGTCACACCATCTTGTTGTACTATTTGTTCACCCTCTGGACATAAGGACATTCCATGCCTTAAACCATGCGACCCATAATGTATGTTGCAGTTCTTACCGTGTAATGTTGCCAGTTCAAGTTTACAACACTTCATGTTTAAAACAGACTAATGGCATGTAATACCAAAATTTTAACTCAATTAATAAAAAAAATCACATGCACGCACATGTCCCTTCGAGGCATTCGTAACGAACTGGTGACCGTTAACTTGGCATAGCGCTCTCGCCCGGCTGTGTTTTCCCCGCTTGAGCCATTGTTCTTTTCAGCCCGCTGCTTCTAAAAATTTGATGGAATCCCACAGGGACCAATGGTTTTTTTTAATGAAAAAAATAGGTTGTTTTTTTCACGATTTGCGGAAGTCATGATGCATAAAATGGTTTGTACCGTGTATTGTTAGCAGTTCAAGCTCATTATTTTCAGTGAATGAGCTCAAGTTTACCTTGGACAAATGAAATAGTTATTTTGTGTTTGTATTATGTTACAGAACTGTTGTTATGGCTTTGCTGCCCCTGCCAACCCCACTTTGTTTTTGTATTATTAATATGTTCTGTCAACAAACTTATCTCACGGCTATTTCACCATTTTCTTGAGAGCACAAACTAATTTATGAGGGGGAAATGAGCATCGTAGACTGTGACCACTAAATTCCTAACTTTGGCATTGATAGCATGACACAACTCTAGGCCTGATATCCCTTCGAGGCCTTCGTAACGAAATCCGAAATCGTGACCGTTATATTGGCATAGCACTCTCTCTCGGCTCTGTTTTCCTCATTTTAGTCATTGTTCTATACAGCCCACTGCCTACATAAAATGTATTGAACCGAACAAGGACCAATGTGATTTTGAATGAAATGACTAGTTTTTTTGCGATTTACAGAAATCATAGTGCATAATAACGTTTGTACCATGTATCGTTGCCAGTTTAAGCTCATTGCTTCCATTAAATGTAATCCAGTTTACCTTGTTATTTACTACTAAGATTCGCTTACCAGGCCGAGCAGTTTACCGTAATTGCTTCAGTACATTATTAAACGAATGAACCATGACATATAAAATCTCACGTGTCTCAGTTAATGTACCGAATGATATTGTGTTTTCCCGCCTGTCTTCGCTGTAATTTTGATCCGCTTTTTTTTAAAAATGTTTTTCATTAAGCTGACAAATGTTTTCTATTTATTAGATTATCAGAGCTAGTTTACCTGAAGAATTATTGTTGTTTTTCGATGTTTATTGTGTCATGTCATATATTGTGCAACAAACTTTCAGTATACATTTCTTGGAGACAAATTTAAGGGAAATGAGCTCTAACTACCAATTCACTTGCTGAAGCATGACAACTAGATCCTCAGGCCTTAGAGCGTGACGTTAATTTGGCATACACTCCTCTGTTTTTTCCTATTTAGCATTGTCATAAGCCCAGCCTCATAAAAATGAACCCAACAGGCTAGTGATTTTGATTAAACAGTTTTTTCGTTTCGATTCCTAATTTTACCTTAATTCCAGTTAAGCCATTTTCAGTAATGTAATCAGTTTACTTGGCAAGAAATAGTAAGCTGAACCAATGTTACAAGCCGCCAATTTGGATCCTCCGGACACATGTTTTTTTTACACTTGACATAAGTTCAGCTAACCATGCACCAATTTGATTTTACGTTATTTCATTAGTTTACAAACTTCATGTTTAAAAAATGAGTACAATTTATCAGATAAAAATCATACGCCATGTCCCCCTGGTTCTAAGAATGTGATCTTACGGCTCTCTCCTGTGTTTCCCGTAGCCATGTTTCACCTGTTTAAATTTGATGGAATCCCAGGACCAAGTTTTTATAAAATAGGTTTTTAGATGGAAGTCTGAGTAAAGTTGTCCGTTATTGTGGTTCAATTTTTTCAGTATGGCTCATTTCTTGAATAAATAGTTATTTTGATGTTTAGTTACAGACTGTGTTATGTTTGTCTGACCACTTTGTTTGTTATTATTGCAAAAATTACTACGTATACATTTTCTTGCACAAACATTTAGGGAAATGGCATAGTGTGACACTCATCCTACTTTGCATTATCTACACTCTGCTAATTCCTTCAGGCCTTCGTAAATCAATTACCGATTTGAAGATCTCCTAGGTTTACCATTTTAGCATTGTTCTTAAGCCATCCTCATAAAATATGACCATAGGACAGTATTTGATTGAAGACTAGTTTTTGTTACAGTCATGGCATAATAATTGTACCATTATCTTGCCATTTAACTTTGATCCATAATGAACCATTATTAAATGAAAATTATGTGACCCTTTTAATTGCAGCCAGACAAAGGTTGTTAGCGTTAACTTGCGGTCCACCATCTTGTATTTATATTTTTACATTTGACAAACGCATTCCTTTTAAACAATGACCCATATGTTGTTCAGTTTCAGTGTAATTTGCTTCAGTTTACATTCTTTAAAAATTTTGTGAATACCAATGTCATGAATAAAAAAAAAGTTATTCACGCCCATTCCCTCGGCATTCGAAGAATTCTCGTTATTTGTTAGCTTGGCTTTTTTCCCGTTAGCCATTGTTTTTACGTGCTTTAAATTTAGGAATCCCAAGGGACCAATTTTTTTATTTAATAAAGTTTTTTTTAAGATTGCGAAGCATTATAATTGTACCGTATTTTGCTTCAACTCATTTTTTCATAATTGCTCAGTTACTGCATGAAATATTTTATTATGTACAGAACTTTGATGGCATTTCCAACCTCTCATTTGTTTGAAATATATTTTGTTGCACAAACTACTCCGGATTTCCCATTTTTGAGAAAACCTATTAAGGGAAATATTATGTGACCACAATTCTCCTTTGGCATTGATAGCATCACAAGTATCTTGCATTTCTGCAACCTTCGTAAAAAATCGACTGACGTTTATTGGCATTGACTTCCCCTTTTTGCCATTTTCCATTGTTTATACACCATGCTACTAAATGTATGAACCCAAGACAATTGATTTTGATAGCAGTTTATTTTTGCATTTACGAAATATATGCTTATTAAATTGTACCAATGTATTGTCATTTTAGCCTTAATTGTAAATGTAATCATTACCTTGACAATGAAGTTTATTTGGAACATTGTATAAACAAGGCCGACCTCAAAGTTGTTGGCGTACACTTCTTGATCCATCTTTAGTTTTTTTCACCTTGGAATAGATTCATGCTTTAAACATGGACCTAGGATTGCATTTTTACTGTAAAGTTGCATTAGTTTAACATCAGTTAATTAGTATTGCAGTATCCAAAATTAACTAATATAAAAATCATATGCAGACATTTCCCTTTCATTTCTAACATTGTCCGTTAATGTAGACGCAGAACGGCTGTTTGCCGCTTTACCTTTTCTTTAAAAACTCTTATTAAATTTTGAATCCAAGACAATAATTTTTAATTGAAAATAGTTGTTTTTTACCTATTTTCGAATCAATGATAAAGTAACCTGATTGTAGGCACTGTTTCAATCTATTTTCAGTAATGTCATTTCCTGGAAAATGAAAAGTATTTGTTATATAAGTTAGCACTTAATGGTTTGCTCTGCAAGCCAATATTTTTGTATATTAATTGTTTTAAAAACTTTCCAGATTAACCATTTTCCTTGAGCAAATAATTTAGGGATTTATTGAACTGTCAACAAATTCTCTGCTGCATATAGTTGACACACCAAGTGATTCACTTGAGCTTTAACGAAATTTGACGTTTAAATTGGCATCACACATTTCCTCACAGTTATTTCCCATTAGCCATTGTTTTAAAGCCTCTATAAATTATAACCCATCATGGACCATGTATTTTTAGAAATGGAATGTTTTTTTTGCGATTACAAAAATATGCATAAGTTTGCATGCCTTTCGTTTGCCATTGTTCTTATTAACATTTTACTTGCATTGAATTATTTATGATGAAATGGCATTTATTAACAAGCAGCATAAATGTTTTTTACATTTCGTTCATCTTTATTTATTTTCACTTTGGATAAATTCAAATATACCTTTCCATTTTCATTTTACTATGCCATTAATAAGCTATGTCAACAATTTGCTTGAAATCAAATTTCTATCATAAAAACTATCAATATTGCATAAATTCAGTAACTGACTTGAATTGCAAACTCGCCGTGTGTTTCTACAACCTGTTTTCCGCGCTTTAAAATGATGTTAGTTCAGCTTGTATTAATGTAATTTTCTTTACATCTTATTAAATATGCTAGTCTGTGAATTTAAGTATTGTTGTTATTTATACATGTGAAAAGATTCATTATTTTTATTTAAATGTTGATGTATTCCCGCAAGCATTACTTATATATGACTTTTTTGTACAAATGCACTTTTCACCATTTCTCTTGTACAGACTAAAATTTATGACAAGCTTGCATGGAGACTATCTACTTTGCATCATGATTCAATTCGCCTTTGCGTTCAGTTCTAATAACCAGACTACTTTAAATTTTGATGACCATTGCTTGATTTGATATATATCATTGTTCTATGCTCCCCTGCCAATATACATAAGTCAGTTCCAATTGTTCAATTACTTTTTTGATATAAATTTAGAGGGAAACGTTTTATTGTAACATGCTGTATAGATTCGAATATCCAACTTGCGAGAAATTTATTCACTTATTATGCACTAGTGGACCAATGTTTTGATTGATTACACAATTTACTTTATTCACCTTAGTATATCACACCTGCGCCCCATTTTTCATTTTAAGTTATCAGTTCAGTTAACACTCATTTCATAAGACATTGTTGCTAAAACCAATTGTATATCAATAAAAAAATGACATTAAGCATGCCTGAGTTCGTAACGAATGTGACCTTAAGTTGCATAGCCTCTGCCCGTTTTTTCCCTTAGCCATTTTCTTTTCAGCCCGCTCTTTAAAATTTGAGGATCCCACAGGACCAATGTTTTTATTTATAAACAACAGTTTTTTTTTAGATGCGAATCATGATCAAAAAATTGTTTTCCGTGTACTTTATTCAACCATTATTTTCATGAATTTCATTTACTGGACATAAAAGTTTTTTTAGATAATGTTAAACTTGTTAGCTTTGCGCTGCCAACCCATTTGTTTTTCATATAATTGTTTTCAACAACTTATCTCACGGGATTGAACCATTTTGAGGCAACTCTTTTTAGTAATGACTTACTTGACCACCAAATTACTATTTGGATTAAGAAGTATAAGCTGAAGTCTTCAGGCCTTTCGTAAGAAATGTGCTTAATTGGATAATCCCTCGCTTGTTTCCTATTTAGCCATTGTTTTACCGCTGCTACAAAATGTATGGAACTAAACTTTTTTATTTAAATACCGTTTTTTTTTGTTTACAGAAATTTTGTTTAATAAAGTTTTGTACATTTCCTGCCATTTCTTTTTCCATAAATAATCATTTTTCGTTCAGACAAATTATATTCTAGATTTTGATTTAGTAAAAGGCCTAAAAGTTTTGTATTCGTTGATACATCTTGTTGTACATTTTTCGCTTTATAAAGATCCTTTTTTTTTAAACCTTCAACATATGTTCGTTATTTTTTAATGTTTCAAGTTTAACACATTATTCTTAAATAACATTTTTATTATACCAAATTTTTACCATGTTAAAAAAAATCTATTCGTAAGTCCTAGATTCTAAGAATCTTGCATTTTTACTTGTATTATCCTGTTTTCCCCTTTGGCTTTATTTACAACGTATTTAATTTTTGAT
Organism: Pycnopodia helianthoides; assembly: GCA_032158295.1. Lineage (NCBI taxonomy): Eukaryota > Metazoa > Echinodermata > Asteroidea > Forcipulatida > Asteriidae > Pycnopodia > Pycnopodia helianthoides. Next base: position 1,273 of record JASTWB010000562.1, on the reverse strand, counting down.
CCTTAGGCCAATTTTTTTTTTAATTAAAATGTTTTTTTTTCAATTTCGCATTTCAATATAATGTTTTTACGTATTGTGCCTTTTAGATATTTCGATGTTTCTTTCTGGGATAATAAATAGTTATTTTGTTATTTAATGTACAGAACGTTTTGCTTTGCTGCCTGTTCTCCATTTTGTTTTTCGAATTATTGTTTTGTCACAAATTATCGGGTATTTCAACCATTTTTTTGAAGCACAAAGTATTTTGGGGAAATAATCTACTTGTACCAAATCTATTTGGCTTGTCATAAACCAATTCAAGTGTGTATTGAATTCTAACAAATCTACCGTTGATTGGCATCAACTCTCCAGTCATTTGTATTTTAGCCATTGTTAATCAGCCATGCCTGAATGTTGGAACCAATGCCATGTCATTTTAATGAAATGACTCGTTTTTTTTTGGATTTACGAACAAAGTCTTATTAAGTTTGTAACAGTATGTTGCATTTTAAAGCCATTATCATAAAGACCAGTTTAGTTGAGTGAAATGTAATTGTCTAGAACCTGATTAGTAACAAAGGGCCAATAAGATTAGATAATTTGACATTCAGACAGTTGATATTGTCACCCTTGATTAAGGACATTCCACCACTTAAAGGGTTCCATAATTATTTGCATTATTACGTGATTCCATTCAATTCAGTTATGTTTAAAACTAATGGATAATGTAATTTATATTATAAAAAAACACATTACGACATGTCCTTAGCATCGTAACAAGGTACTTAATTGCATAGCACGCCCTGTTTTTCCCGTTATTATCTTTCAGCCGATTTCTAAAAATTATGGAATCCCACAGGACCATGTTTTTTTTAATGAAAAAAATGTTTTTTTCACATTTGCTGAAGTCATGATTGCTATAAAAGGTTTTACGTATTTTAGCATAAGCTCTTATTTTGTGATATGAGTCTTGGAACAAATGAAATAGTTTTTGTGTTTGTTTAGGTTACAGATGTGATTATGGCTTTGCTGCCCTGCTACCCCATTTTGCTTTTTGTATTATAATTTGTTTGCAACAAACTTATCTCAACGCTATTTACTTTTTTGAGAGGCAAAACTAATTTATGAGGGGGAAATGAGCATCGTAACTTTGACCACTAATTCCAACTTGATTGATAGCATGACCATCTTAGGCCTGATATCCCTTCGAGCTTTACGAAATCCAAATCGTGACCGTTATTTGATGACAATCTGCTTTTATATCTTTTCATAAACCCAAACAAATTGTTTGATT
>JASTWB010000561.1:0-13961 GCA_032158295.1 Pycnopodia helianthoides | reverse complement strand
TTTACTGAAAATAATTGGAGTTGATTATTTGATGTTTTTTAAAAAAAAAAGATTCTGAAATAGCCCCTAGAGAAAAATCAATTTTCAAAAAAACATATTTTTCAAAACATTTGGGTCCTGAAGTCCCTAGAAAACACTTTTTTTTTGAGCATAAAACAATAATTAGATACGGGGTTTCAATAACTGTTTGTAAAAAAATTTTACGAGCGAAAAGTTCATGTACAATGAGTACTTTGACATGAAATGACCAAATCGGGGTCATTCTCAAAAAAAAAAATTTTTCAATCCCAAAAAAAGTTTTTGTTTTTTTTTTTGTCATTAAAAAACAAAAAAAAAATCATTTTTAAAAAATTAAAAAAACAATTTAAAATAATCTTTTTAATTTTTAAAGATAAAACAATTTTAAAAAATAAAAAGGCACATTACTTTATAAAAAACTTAATTGTAAGAATGTACATTTTTTAAGGGGACAATTAAATTTTTTTAAATTGTTTTAAAAATTTGTTTAGTTGTGTTTATTATAGGGCTGTGAAAAAAAACATTCCCGGCCCCCTTTGTCTCCATTTTTTTTTTAAAAAATAAGGGGTTAAATTTAAAAAACTAAAAAAACTAAAAATTTTTTTTTTTTATGCTGTTTGTCCATTCACAAAGGGGGAAACTTTTTATGTTTGGTGGGGGAGGTTTTTCCCCCCAGGGAAAAAAAAAAAAACTGCTAAAAGGGTAGAAAAAAAGGGTCCCTTTACTGTTGTTCCTTTTATATTCAAGAGGGGACCTGTATACAATGATTCAAAAATCAAAAAAATGACTCCTTTTGCTATTTGAGCAGAAATTGTTTTTATTTTACACTTTAAATTTTAATTGTAAAAAAAAAAAAATGCCTTATATATTTTGGGGGTTTGCGGTAAACATGGTATAAATATCTACTTTGCTGTGAAAATTTTGTTCTTTTGGGGAATTGTCTTGCAATTTTTTTCTACTACCGCAGAGTTAGTTTTTTGGAATTTCGGGGGGGGATTCTCATTTTCAAAAAAAAAACTGTCCTGCTTATTTCTAAATGGGTGGGAGGTGGGGGAAATCGGCCGGGGACTACTACTTTAGCTTTGTGGATCGGGGGGGACTTCTCTTAAAAAAAAAATGTATGCGCGGGGTGAGTTCTTTTGGTTTCTAATGTTTCGACTGGGGCTTGTTCTGGTCATGTCGGGGAGACTAAAGAGTAAAGGGGGATTTTGCGGACAATTTATAAGGATTCAGGGGTTTCAGTATAGAGTCATTCATGCTCTGATTGGTTTTTCTGAAAGGAGAATTGTTTTGGGGGTTTCCCGTTGTCGATTAAAATTAAAGGTTTGAAAAAAAATTTTTAAAAAAAAAATTTGGATTTTGATTCAGTAAACCTATTGTTCTTTGAATTGAAAAAAATTTTTTATAATGCCCTAACCCCCAATTTTGAAAAGCAAAAGGTAATTTTTCCCCCCATTTTTTTAAAAAAAACTAAACTTGTTAGAAAAAAAAGTTTCCCCCGAATTATCGGATTTGTTTTTTTGTAAAAGGGAAAAAAAAACAGTTGTTAATTATGAAAAAGTTATAAAAAAAAAAAAAAAAGGTGTAGGTTTTTGTTTAACCCTATATGGTAGAAAAATTTTACGGGGTAACCAAGGAGGGTTTTTCTGTAGTTATTTTAAACAAAAGGTTATTTTAATTGGGTTTTTGGATAATTTTGATCTGTTTTTTAATCAAGATTGACATTACGTGGATTGGGGTATTTTAGATTTTTTTTTATTAATTTTTTTCTCTGTCTTAATGAAAAAATTTATTCCCTACTTTTAAATTGTAAAAAAATTTTGGGGGATTTTTTTCATTTTATTTTTTTTTTTCTGTCAAGGGAAAGTTTTTTATTCCCCACTATTTTCCCTCAGTCCCCTTTAAAAAAAAAAAAAAAAACTGCTCGGGTTTAAGAGGTTTTCCTTATTGTGAAAAATGTGTGGGGGAAAATTTTTAAAGAAAATTGATGGATTGGAAAAGTTTCAAAAAAATTTTTTTTAAAGTGAAAAAAAAAAAAATCCAATTAAAAAATTTAAAAAAGGACTAGTTTTTTAATAAAAAACAATCCCCACTTTTTTTTTTTGTTTTTTTAAAAACCCCCCAAAAATTACCATTTAAAAAAAAATTTTTGCCTTTTAAAAAGTTTAAAAAAAGGAAAAAAAAAAAAAATAAACAAGAAAAATTTAAAAGGGGGGAAAGGATTTTTAATGTTTTTTAAAAAAGGTTTTTTTAGCACAAAAAAAAAAATTTAAAAAAAAAAAAAATTTTAAAGGGGGGGAAAACAATTTTAAAAAATTTAAGAAAAAAGGGGCAAGTTCGTAGGGGCATTTGTCAATTTGTTTGCTGGCCCATTTCTTCCCAGGGGGGGGGCCCTTGCTTGCAAAAAAACCCCCGGGGGGGGGAATTTTTTTGCAGTCCTTTAAAATAAAAAAATGTTTTGGTTGTATTGGGCCTTTGGTTAATCAGGTCCAATGACAGAAACAGTTTAGGGGTTGGGGGTTGCCCCAAAAAAAAGGCACCATAAGGTTAACTTGAGGGATTGGTTTTTTTTTTTCCCCACGTGCATTGTCGAATTATTTTTAAAAAATTGTTATTATGGATTATTTTTGAGGGGGTCATTCTTTACAAACCCCCAGAGCAAGTTGTAGTTTACGGGATTTTAAAATTTTTTTTTACTTTTTTTCCAATAAACTTTTTCTTTGGGTTTTATTAAAAACTATGGGGAAAAAAAAAAACCGGGGGGCCTATTACTTCACACATTTTATTGTGTTAACATGGCGATGACGGGGATTTTTTATATGTGGGATAATTAATTAGATCGGGGACCGAGGTATGAAAACACAAAATGAAAAAAAAACACGTGATAACACCTGTCGCGTGAAGGGGGTTTGTAAGGGCTTTGTTTTTTGGTTTTTTCGGGAAAAAAAAACCCCTTTTCGAAACCGGGAAAAAATTTTGGGGGGGAATCTTGGGTTTTTGGCCAGTTGGGGGGACTTGCAGTCTTTTTGCAGCAAGATTGCCGGGGAGGGGGAGATTTATTTTTTTGCAAGGATGTCTTGGCTGGAAAGCTCGCGATATTAACGATATCCCAATTTTTTGTTTTTACGTTAAAAAAAAAAAAAAGCGGGACCCGATATCTTTCGTTTCAGGAAACTGTATCGGGAAATTTCGTTATTTAGGTCCCCAACCCGCTTATGGAGGGTGTTTAAAATTCCAATAAAGTTTGATATATAAAAAAATGTTGTGTTGATAACTTTTCTGAAGGTACGCAGACCACAATCAAAAGGGACTGGCCCCTCTCAGATCTGCTTTGATTTTTGGGCCCCGGGTTTAAAACTGTTTGCAGTTTAGGGGTGACCTTTAAAAAAAAGCAGATTCAATTAAAAGTGGGTGTGCTAAATACTTCCTTTTGGGAAACATTTTTGTTAAAGCCCTGCAAGCCAAAGGGGGCAAAATTTTTTTTTTAAACAAGCGGGGCACACAGAGCAGTCATTTTTATAAAAACGCTTGGGGTTTTTAGCTCATCCCTTCCAAGGGTTAGTAATGAAAGTTCAAATTTGGCGTGTGGCATGGAGCGTGGGGGGGAAAAATGGGAATAATGTTGTTTTTTTTTTCCCTCTCATTGATCTGTGGAGGGGGCTGGGGTTCACTCAGTGTTTTCAGGACTTTTTTAATTTTTTTTTTATTTTGAGATATCGCCCATTCTCCACAGGGCGACCTTGACTGTTTTTGGGCTGTCAACCCAAAAAAAAAACTGTTTCCCACCAGGGGCCCAACGTTTGTTCACCACTCCTGGGGTTTTTAAACAGGGGTTACCCCCCCCACAGTCTGTAAGGATGTAGGCATGGTTATCATCCATAGGAGCCTGGTGGTAGAGCGATTTTGCACTACCTTCCCAAATTTTTATGAAGCAATTATGGTTGGGTGCCTTGCTCCAAGGCCCCCACAAGGTGTCATGACCGGGATTTGAAACCCACATTGCTGCTGAAAACAAACAGAGTTGGGTCCGTAAAAATAGACCGACAGCCATGACAGGGCCTAGGGAGAAAATTCGTTCCTCAGGGACGGGGAAGAGGGTTCTCATGAAATCTGGTCCGAGGGGAGAAAGTATTGATACGGAGTGCCCATGATAGCGAGGCTGGGAAATTAAATAATCTTATTTCAGTTTGACCCTCTCATTTTGATGTGTGATAAGGGTTGTATCTCATGCTTTCAGAGTTGTAGGGAGAAAAATACACCTCAGACAGAAGTGGTTCTCAGAAAGAGATTTGAACATGGTTTTAAAGGTTCAATCAATTTGGTTTGAATTTTTACGGATTTTCATGCCTTTCATCTTCCTCTTTTCATTTTTGTTTTTCTTTTACAAAAAGGGAGAAATTCAAGTTAGTTTGTGTTTGAGGAGGAGGATGTGGGGGTCAAAAAAGTGAAGCAGATGATGTCCTGCTGGGGCATGAATAGACCAAAGAAATCAGGTTTGGAAAATGAGAGGAAAACATGTGGGTGTTTAGGGGTCAAAAAATAGGAGTTAAAGGGACAAAAAAAATCCACTGTTAAATTAATTTTTTGTTGCTATGAGTTATTGTTAATATTTTTTCCCGCAAGAATTTTTTTAGGGAAAAAAAGTCCAATTGCTTTCAAAAAAAAATTGATGTGCTCATATTAAAAAAATTATGCGCAAGTACAATTGGGTATTTTACTTCGGGCCTCTCAGTAAAAATTGGATTGTTGGGGGGACAATAATGTTTAGCTTTGGTAAAAGTCTTGGGTGCTTCTTAGTCCCCAAGCTGGTTTGATTTCATGTAATTTGTGAGGTTTTTATGAAGCATAGGGGAATTGGTTTGGGAATATACATGTGTTTACACAATGACAAATGTCCTCCTTTCAGGAAAAACTTTTGTTTGCTGGTTTATGATTTTCTACATTTTCCATTTGGAAAAATTTAATTTCAAATCTGTTGGAGTAAAGCAATGATGACACAGAAATACATGGTTTTTAAAAGAATTACTTAAAATGACAAAGTTTGGTGTATTGAAAACAGTTTGGGGATCCTTTGGTTTTAATGTGGGTTTAATTGTGAAAAAAAAAAAAAAATTCACGCTTGGGAACACTGCATGGCCCAATTTTCATAGAGCTGCTTTAAAAAGCGTTTTTGTGCTTAGTGTGAGTTTTCCAATTTCACGCGCTGCTAAACCATAAGTGAACAAAAAAGGCATGTTACCTTCCAGTTGCCTACTGTTAAAAAGGGGAAGGGCGCAAAATGCAGACCCAATTTTCTTGCTAAACCTGTGAAATACGCTTACGCTTAAGCAAAAATGTTTCTGCTACAGTAAGCCCCAAAAAAATTTGCTTTTCCGTTTAAGCAGTGGGTATTGAAATTGGGCCCAGGGGGCCAATTTTTATAAAGTGTTAAAGGGAAAAATACCGCTTTAGCAAATTTCTAAGGGAAAAAAAATTAGTGGGGACCAGCCGCAAAACAAATGTAACCTTTATGGATTTTTTGGCTGAAAAAAAACCTTGTTTCTGCTAAGTAAAGATTTTTTCTGTGCTTAGCAATTTTTTTTGCGGGTTAAAGGTTTTTTTGGAAATTGGACCCAGGTTCCAGTGTTTTGAATATTGGCTATCTTATGGAGACTGAAAACAAAAGGTCTCCCACAGGGAATTTTAAAGAGAGGGATGTTCCACAAGGAATTTGTGTACAAAGTCCTGTTTGGGGGGGTGTTAAGTGCATTACAAAATACAGTGGACCTACCCACATCCCATCTAAAGGACAAAGCAATTATGGTAAAAGCATCTTGCTCATGGACACAAGTGCCTGGAACTGGAATCCACACTCTGTTGATCAGAAACACTAGAAGCTTGAGTCTGGGTGCTCTTAACCACTCAGCCCACAAAAAAACTTTTCCATAATAAATAATACGGGGGTTCTTTATCACACCCCTGGGGGGGCGTATCAAAGCCCTCATTATTTGTTTTTCAACAGGATAAGGCAGAGAGAGTTTTGAATTATGAGAACCCATTTATATAGCACCTTATATATCATTGTTGCATCTTTTTCATCCATTTATAGGGATGCTCATCTAACCTCTTTGCTACCATTTGTTAAAAAGAAAAAAACTCTCTCCACTGTCGTCTTTTTCAAGGCCAGTGTTGGAATGGGTAGTGGGATAAGGTGCTTGGGTTTCAACAGAGTGCGGGGAAAAGATAGAGGAACTGCAAAAGCAAGGGACTGTACCCCCCCCACAGGGTAGAAACAGACAGAGGGGAAAGGTTGAGTCCATAAACAATAAGAAGTTGTTAGGAATTCAGGTTGGTCTAGTTGGGGACTTTTTTATCAATACATCCATGGATCATGGTTTGAATCACACCTCAGACCAGTGCCCTCATGTGTGGATAGTGTTTTTCAGTTCTCTCCATATTACATACGTTTAAGGGTGTTTCATTTCACATCCAAAACATGTGTAGATAATTCATAGTTACATTGCTAAAATGTTTGAAAGAGACCTAGGACAGATTTTTGTTCTATAAAATCAGAGTTGCCTCAAAGGAACTCTTCACAAACAAAAAATGCCGTCTGACCATTCAATACCATTCAAGTGGTTTTGAATGATAGATAACTATGCCAGCCTGAAATATGATACCATGAGGAATGCATGTACCACAGTACACAGTTAGTTCTGTGCACAGGTTGTGCCACTGTACACAACCTTGGCAGTCGAATGGTTTCAAAAATGGGTTGGTCAACTCCACTGGAAAATGTTGCCAAGAGTCACTGACAGTAGGAGGGTTAAGGGTTTTCAAATTTTGCATCCAAAAACTGAGCAGATCTTCCTGTTACAGTTTTATTATCTTTGTAAGAGACCTAGACCAGGACATTGTTCGAAATAATACTGAGTTGCCTCAGAAAGAACACTTCACAAACAAAATGAGTATCATTTGGCCTGTGCCTGTAACATGGAGCTGGGGGACATAGAAGAGTCTGTTAACATCAGAGAACAGTTTCAAGTACCAATTCTAAAGTTTTATTGTAACTGGTAAAAAAGCATCATAAGACACCACAAATGACTGTTGCTTTTTTTAGTTGCGGCAGTTAAAATAAGCCTGATGTGAACTAGTAAAAGCTCCCTACATTAAACAGGCACTTTTGTTTCGTAATAAATAGTTTCTAAAGTTTAAAAAGGAAAAGAAAAGGAGGACCAGACCCAGCTCTGTAACATTTGAGTCAATTCAGGGTCTATTTCCCCGGAAATTAAATCCCAATGAAAAATTTCAGTTGAATTTTTAAATCCCAATGCCATTCCCCATCTTTTATTTCCCCCAAAGGTGCAATTTTTCTTTGGATCAAAATACACTCAGTAAACTTAATCCTGGGTTAGCTAAAATGTCCCTTTTCCGTACATTGGCGAATTTATGGGGGCCAAGCTTACACCCCCCAAAAAGCATTAAAGCCGAGCACAAAGGTCCATGTTCACTCCCCCAACCCAAGCTTACCATCATTTGTAAAAAGGAAAGATTGGATTCTTTTCAATAATGGTAAAAAAAAATAAGGTCCGCTATTAATGCAATCTCTTCAATTTGGAAGTGGAAAAGATCAAATGCCAAACACCTACTAAGCGCCATATTGTTGTGTACAAAAAAAATGTTTTGAGGGTTACAGATCACACTTTTTGGGAAAAAAAAAAGACAAAAGAACTTTGACATTTAAATGGCGGATCTCAATGATTTTTTAATTATATGAAAGGGAATTCAATAAGAAGGAATCTTTGGTAATAACTTATTTTGCTGTAAAACAATATCTTCATGGAGATAATAGAGTTTTTTTAAAAATTGGCCTTTGAACGAAAGCTTTTCTGTTGTGTTAGGAATGTATGCTTCACGCTTGAGTGATCAAATAATGTGGTCCCAGCGGCCATTTTTGTCCAAAAACAAATTTGGTAAAACGAAAGGTTTAAAGCGACTCCAAGCAGGGAGTTTTTCCTGGGTTAGTCTTTTTAATGTGAAGAGTTAAACCAAAAAATTTTAGTTTAATTTTCCCCGTAAATCCAATGAAGTTTGAGGGGACTAAAATATAGTTTTTAAAAATTGTTTCCTCAATAGACATGACAGATGAAGAAGATGGGAAGGACGATCTAGCTGAGAAAGGGGACTGCATGACACCCTGATTGCAAGAAAAAAACATGGAAACAGATTGAGAAAAAAAAGGTAAGAGGTCAATCTTCTAGGGTGGTAAAATCTCTGGTTTTTGAAGAATTAATCCTGATTTACTGAGTGTCTGATGCACTGGACTCAAAGTTTTCATGATGTTCCAAAATATTCTGGAATTTCAAGTTCCCGGTTGGCAATTTTATTGTTTTTGGGGGCCTTCAATGGCTTTGTTCAAAAGCTAAACTTTCCTTAAGCTAAACTTACAATCTGGTCTAGTACTCTCTTTTTTACAATCATGAAAAACAGCAATTGAAAACTAAGGACATAAAATTTTATTTAAAGAAGGGGTATTTCAAAATAATAAATAATTATTGAGTGGGACCAAGAAAAAACTAGTTTGTACCTATAGGCTATGAAAAAAAAAAAAAAACCTTTTTAAAATTTGAAATGTAGATGGAAACAAGTTGAGTTAGTTGGCTTTAAAACCTAAACATTGTTGAAGACTGTAGACACCAAAACCCCGTCCACCAAGACCCTGAATGACCTAGCCTTTGTTTTGGACCAAAATGGCGGGGAAACGATTGTTTTTTAAAACTTCCCCGGGGCCTGGGCTCTGCTCAGGCTTGGGCTCCATCATAAGTTTTTGAGCAATGCACATTTTGCACTGTGTTTTTCCAAAAAACAAAAAAAAAGCCGGGGCCGAAGCTGGAGCCCCAATCCGGGTTTGGAGAAGGGCCCTTCAAGGAAAAATCCTTATTAATGTTTGGAGGTGGGAAAGCTCTATAGGGGGCCCCAAAATTTTCCATACATGAAAGTGCTTCGCCTCGTCCCCATTGGGCGGGGGAACTGGCCAGAAAGGTCTTGGACACAAAGACTGGAAAAACCCATTGTCTTTTTTTTCAGTTTTTGGAAATGTGTTGAGTGTTAGTATTAGAGAGGTTTCGCAAGGCTACGGGATACACATAGGATACGGTTTTTACTAAACACTTTGTGTGTTCCCGTGAGCGAAAACCGTGGCTTTCCTTTTTGTTTTTTGCATGGTGCGTTGACAACGGGATTACGGGGGGTCATTTTTAAAACCCGTTTTTTTAAAAAGGGGTTTTAAACCGTTTTTGTGATTTTTAGTTTGGTATTTTTTGGCCCTAGTTTTAAAAAAAAAACATTTCCCTGGGTATTGCTTTTAAAGGTGTCCCATTTAATGACTTAGTGGGAAAATGGTTTTCATATTTGGAAAAAAAAAAAAAAATGGGAAAAAAATACAGTATAAACAGAAGTCTCTTTTTTTTTGCCGTGTTACGGAAATTTTTTGTTCGCGCGGATGAGTTATGCTTGGGGCAGCGCTTGGGTTTGCCGCTCGCCAACGGGGGCTCTCGATTTCTTTTTATTTCTTTCCAAATAAGCAAATTTTAGGAATGTTTTCCCATTTAAAACTACTAATCGATAGTTCGGAAACCATCTACGTTAAAAGGATGGAAAGTCTCGGGACTTTTTCCCAGCATTTTTGGTTGAAATTTTTGCTTACTTTTGGGGACTCAAGTTGTGCATGTTTTCACTGGGGGGACAGTATACCCACACATCATCCTTTATCTTACCATTTTGATTCGGGTAAAAACCATCCTGTTTTTTTGGGTTTCCAATTTAAGCAAAAGCCCATGGCCCCGGGGAAAAAGGCTCATTATACTCAAAAAAAATTTTTTCTCAATAGGGGGGACTGTGCCCACCCTATTGTACCGATGAATTGCATCTAGACAGTGAATCCTGTTTAAGATTCGGAAGTTAAAAATTAAAAACGAAAAAAATCATGAAAACTGTACACATTGAAAGTAACTTGAAGAAACCAAATAAACTTTGTTCTCGTTTTTTGGAAAAAAAATATGGAAAAAAGGAAGGGGAAAGGAGGAAAACGGGGGAAAGGGAGGGGGGCAGGGCCCCCCAGTGCAAGCCCTCGAATTTCGTCATTGAACCCCAGACCGGGGGCTTCCAAGGACATATCAGGGGGATCGGGGAACGGTGTTGATCCAAAATTCATGTCCCTCTTCTGGTTTTGCCCATCAAAAAGTGAACCTTCCCCATCATCACGTAAACCAATTCAAAATGATTGTGTAAAAAACATAGGGGATTGGAATGCCCGCTCCTGAAATAAGAAAAAAACAGATATTGTGGACTTCATATTAACAAAACAAACGTAGATAATTATGAATATACCGGGCCAGGGTAGGGGGGGGGGACTATCCCCCGATGATCCAATCATAGCTGATATCAACACAAAAACATACCCAACTTCTGTGTGACCATCCCCCCATAGGCAAAAAACCCGGGGAGGGGGAATATGCGTTTTTATCGCTTTGGGGGGTTTGAAAAATCTCTGGGAAATGACATCCTGCCTTCCTATCATTTGAGCTTAGGGATTTTTTTTCAGGTGGGGGGAAAACACCCCCACTTTTTCAGGGGGGGGCTGAGTGCTATCTATCGACCCCCCCCATTTCCTCCCCAAAAAAAAAACTTACTTTGATGGATTTTGCTTGCGAATTCACCCCTTTTTAGAGTGGGAAAAACGAAAAAACATCAGCCACTTTGATTGGGAGATTTTTAACATTCAAGTTGAAATTGTCTCCAAAAAGATAAAGGGAGTTTTTCCGGAAATCTGTATGCGGCTGGGGGTTTTCAAAAAAACATGTCTGTGATTTTTAGATCAAGCCAACCACACCCTTGACCTTGTGATCACCAGGAAGGAAAATGGAAAATCTTATTGATACGGGTTTATGGGGTCTCAGGATACCTTTCCGATCACAAGGCTGTTGTTGTTCAGTTAATTTTGTCTTTTCCCAGTGTCCAAGAAATGATTAAATGTTAAGGTGAAAAAGATATAAAATTTGGGACCAGTTTTTGGAGAACTTGTTAAAAAAACCATGTCGGCGTTACCCAGCCAAATATGCCATTGAACTCCGCAGTGCAAGTTAAACCACTGTACTTCAGGGGAACTGATGGACAGATGCTCCCGAGAAGATAATCCAGTATCCAAAGGGGACCATTTGCCCCTTGGTCGGATGGAACAATGTGGCAGAAACAAAAAACGCCAAAAAACGTTGCAGAGGCGTGTTCAGCGAAAAAAAATGGATTGAGATCGGGACAAAGAATATACAAAAAAGGTGCGATCCAACAAGGGAACTCTATTTTCCAAAAAAAAAATCCAAAATATATGAAAGCAGGAAAAAATTGAACAGTCAAAAAAACAAAAAAGGGGGCCCTTTTTTAATTTTTTACACCAGACTTTCCACCCAATCACCATCCCGAACCTTTGCCAAAGGCATGATCAGAAAGTAAACTGGTAATGATTTTGGAATTTTTCTTTACAGAAAAAGTCAAATTGTGAAAAAAAACTTGTTTTTCAATGTTAAAAAAAGGTTCAAAAAAAAAAATCCATTTTGCGGGGCCGGTTTTCAGTTTTAAAAAACGGTGTTGGGGGGTTTTTCAAAGGGGGGGGCATCAAGAAAAAGCCCGTAAAGGGGTCTGTGGGCCGGCCCCCACCCGATTGGCTTTGGGGGCCTGCCCGGAGTTTTTTCCCCCCATCCCCGGGTTAAAAAACCTGCCCATTGAAAAAGGGGGGAATTTTTCCATGTTTTTTCAAAATTCTCACAAAACCCCTGTTCCAAAAAAAAAATCTCTCCGGACTGATGACCTTCCCCGGGTTTACAGACCTTTGCCAACCTGATTTTTTCTTCAAAGATCTTGGAAAAAATTGTTAAAAAACCCAAGCGTTTTTTTTTTTCAGAAAAAAAACCTTTTCCAAAACCTTTTGAAAAACGGATATCGTGCAATCACTCCCCGGGGACGGTTTTTACTAGTTTTCTACAAAAAAACACCCTTTTGGGGGGGTTGATAAGGGTCAAATTCTTTCCTTGTTTTCCCCTTTCAAATTTTCCCAGCTTGATTCCTTTACCACAAAAAAAAACATCTTTTGTTTCAGCTTTTTTGGGGGGGCATAGAGGAACGGCTTAGGGGGGCTTACCTCTACCTAGGGGAAAAAAAAAAAATCGAGTGGTTAAGGGATATGGGAAATGGAACCCCTTTTTTTTCTTTGGGGAGTTCCACAAGGATCAGTGGGGGGGCCGCTTTACTTCGTCATGTAACGGTTTTTCTTTTTCGACACTATATCTGCTTTCCGGGTGTTAAATAAAAAGGGTATGCTGTTTGATCCCCAATTTGACATCTTTTAAAAAAAAAAATAAACTTTGCAAGGGGGAGTTTTAAAACCTTTTAGTTTTTGCTTTACGATTGAAGTTGGTAAGTCAAATAGTCTTCTGGAAGGGGGAAAAAAACTGAGGTGATCCTATCGCGTCACATTTTCGAAAAAAAAAAATCCACCAATTGATCATTGTGGTGTGCGCATCACTCCTTCCCCCCTTTGAAAGGGGGATGGGGGTTATAGTTGAAAAGCCGTCACAAAAAAAAAACATCAAGAAAATCTCCGCGCCGCATCTTAGGAATTTCAAAAAAGGAAAAAAAAGACAAAAAAAAAAGCCGTACCCCCACAAAAAACCCGAAAACGCACTGTCCCTCCCCTCTTGTTTTTTTGAAAAAAACCCCTAAAAAAATTCCTGCTTTTCTTTCCCCCATGTAAGCCCACCCAAAAAAATACAAAAACCGCCCCCCTCAGAAAAAAAAAGTTTCCAATTCCCCCCCGTACTTCATCGATACACGGGGTCCCCATTCCCCTTCCACCCATTCAAATTTTTTCCCCCTAAAAGATATTGCAAAAACCATAAAACCATCAATTATTTGAACTTTTTGTTTCCAAAACCCCACGCCCCTCAATCAACTTGATTTTCCCCTTTCCCCCTTTTGCAACCGGGGGTCTCCGTACCAAAAAAAAACACGGGGGGGAAGGCCTTTCAGTTTTTTTCCCCCAAATTTTTAGGGAAAAACATCTCCCCCCAAAACACCAAAAATGCTCACCCCAAAATTTTGGCATTTCAAAAAAAAAAATTAAAAAAAAAACCCATCTTTTCTTTTGGTTTCCATCATTTGCCAATGAGTTCCCAAATAATTTTCCCCACATAGTCAATGTTATTTGTCTTTCAAATACTTTTTTTATTTTTCGTGTCCTTTTTTATTATTTTTGGGTTTTTTTCTAGTTTTAAATTTTTCCCCCCGTTTGTTATTTAATCGTAAAGGAAAAAATTTTAAATCTTATTATTATTTTTTTTAACGGGGGGTCAAAAAACGATCATTTAAAAAAAAAATTTTAAAACCAATTTTTAATTTACCAATGAAAAAAAAAAAACCACCAACACAAGTTTGGGGGATTTTTTTGCTCAAAAAAAACCCAGGGCCAAGTTGTCAAATTTTTTGGGGGCCCGGGCCGGCCCAATTTATTTTGTTTGGGGGCCCAAAACCCGGGGAAACCCCATCCAACGTGAACGGTTTTGGGTTTCGTATCTGTTTTTTTTCCGATTTTTGCGGGGGAAAAAACCTCTCTTTCCCTTTTAAAAATTTTCCCCTTATGGGGTTGGTAAAAATGTTTTTAGGGGGGAAATTTACCTACAGTTAGGGTCTTTTTTCAGAAAAGGTTATTTTGCGAGTTGCAAAAAAAAAACCGTTTTAAAAAAAAATTTAATTTTTTTAAAATTTGAATATTGTTTCCAAATTTGTGGAATCCCTGCAGAAAAAAAAATTTTTTTGGGAAAATTTTTTATGATTAATTTTAATTTTTTCTTTTAAAATTTTTTTCCATCTTGCATTTAGTCATTGGGTCCATTTTTTTCAAAAAAAAAACAAAA
>JASTWB010000560.1:0-13980 GCA_032158295.1 Pycnopodia helianthoides | reverse complement strand
TGGCTAAGATGTAGGCCTCCCCCAACCAAAATAAAAAAAGTGCGGGGCATCAAGGGGCGCCACCTCGTCCCGAAGTAACGGCAAGAAATAATTTTTGTTGGGGGAGCCCCCTAACTCATGAACTAAGCATGCTAGAGAGACAAAAATTTGCACCAAAATTCCTTGGATGCATCGTCCAAAAAAACCCGACTTTTGTTGCCCCTTTTCGGCTTAGCCCAGAAATCACGGCGAGGGGGGTACTACAAAGTCCTCGCGAAAGCTTGCCAACTTGAATTTTTGGACTCCGAGCTGAAACCCAAAAGGTAAGCATTTAAAAATCCCCCCGACATCAATGCCCGTTTTTTTCAAGCTTACACCCTTGGATGCCCCACGGGGCCTTTCAAGTCCAAACGCCGGGGTGAACGAATTTTGAAAGCGCCGCCAGTGGCTAGATAGTAGGCTCCCCCACCCCAAAACAAAAGTGCCGGGCATAAAGACGGCGCGCCACCTCGTGCCAAAGTAACGGCAAAAATTTAAGTTTATTGGGGGAGACCCAACTCATGAAAAAGCATGTAGGGGAAAAAAAAATTTGCACCAAAAATTCCCTTTGGTAGTCACTCGTCCAAAAACCGACTTTTGTTGCCCCTTTTCTGGCACTCCGCCCAAAAATCACGGCGAGCGGGGGTATACAAAGCCCTCGCGAAAGCTTCCCAAACTTGAATTTTTGGACTCCGAGCTGCAAACAAGGTAAGCCCGTTAAAATCACCCCGACATCAACCCCGATTTTTTCAAGCTTACCCCCTTGGATGCCCCACTCGGGGGCTTCTTCAGGTCCAAACGCCGTGGCTGAGCCCTTTTGTAAGCGACCCCAGTGGCAAAGATGTTGGCCCTACCCCACGCCAAAATAAAAAAGTGCCGGGGCATCAAGCGGCGCGCCACATCGTGCCGAAGAAATGGCAAAAAATAAGTTTAGGGGGGGTTGACCCTAACTCTGAACTAAGCATGCTAGATAGACAAAATTTGCCCCATAATCTACCTTGGATAGTCACTTTTCCGAAAATCCGATTTTTTGTGGTCCCTTTTCTGGCATCTCCGCCCGAAAATCACGGGCGAGGGGGAGTCTACAAAATCCTTGCAAAAAGTTTGCCAACTTGAATTCTTGGACTCCGAGCGTAACACAAGGTAAGACGTTAAAATCACCCCCACTTTCAATGCCCCAAATTTTTTCAAGTTTTACCCCCTTGGAAACCCCCACACGAGGGCTCTCTTCAGGCCCAATGCCGTGGTGAGGGGGTTTTGTTTTAAACGACGCCAGGGGGACTAAGTTGTAGGCCTACCCAACCCAAAAAATCAAAAAAGTGGGGGGGGCCTAAGGGCGCCCCACCTCGTGCGAAGTAATGGCAAGAAAAAAGTTTAGTTGGGGGGCCCTAATATGAACTAGCATGCTAGAGAGCAAAATTTGCACCATAATGCCCCTTGGAAGTCACTCGTCCGAAAATCCGCTTTTGGGCCCTTTTCTGGCATCCCAGCCGGAAAATCACAGGCGAGAGGGGTACTAAAAAGTCCTGTGAAAGCTTCCCCAACTTGAATTCTTGGACCCCGAGCGCAACAAAAGTAAAGACGTTTAAAACCCCCCATAATGCCGATTTTTTAAAACTTACCCCCTTGGTAGCCCAACCGGGGGCCCTTCAGGTAAAAGCCGTGGCTGAGCAAATTTTGAAAGCGACGCAGGGGTAAGATAGTAGGCTACCCCACGCCAAATAAAAAAAATCCCGGGGCCCTCAAGACGGCGCCCACCTCGTGCCGAAGTAATGGCAAAAATAATTTTGGGGGGGGGAGCCCTACTCATGAACTAAGCGTAGAGAGAAAAAATTTTTGAAATAATTCCCTTGGATAACTCGCCCGAAAATTCGATTTTGGGGCCCCCTTTTTTTGGCTCTCCAGACCGGAAACAAGGCGAGTGGGGTATTCAAAGTCCCGCGAAAGCTTCCCAATTGAATTCTTGGACCCCGGCGAACACAAGGGAAAGCCGTTAAAATCCCCCCCACATCAATCCCCCAATTTTTTCAAGCTTACACCTTGGGAAAGCCCAACGAGGGCTTCTTGGTTAAAACCCCGGGTGAGCGAATTTTTTTTAAGTGATGCAAGTCCCTAAGATAGTGGGGCCTCCCCCACGCAAAATAAAAAGTGCGGGGCCCTCAAGAGGGCCCAACCCCCTGTGCCGAAGAAATGGCAAAAAAAAAGTTTATTTGGGGGGAGCCCAACTCATAAACTAAGTGCTAGAGGGAAAAATTTGCCCCCCTAATCACCTTGGATAGTCACTCGTCCGAAAATCCGCTTTTGTGGTCCTTTTCTGGCATCCCCCAGACCGGAATACAGGCGAGCAGGGTACTACAAAGTCCTCGTGAAAGTTGCCAATTGAATTTTGGACTCCGAGTGCAACACAAGGTAACACGTTAAAATCACCCCACATCAATCCCCGATTTTTTCAAGCTTACACCTTGGCTACCCCAACGAGGGCTTTTTCAGGTTCAAACGCGGTGGCTGAGCGAATTTTGTAAGTGATGCAGTGCCTAAATGTGGCCAACCCCAGCAAAAAAAAAGTGCGGGGGGGCTCAGACGGCGCGCCACCTCGTGCCGAAGTAATGGCAAAAAAAAGTTTATTTGGGGGGAGACCCTAATCATGAACAAAGCACGCTAGGAAAAAAATTTGCCCTAATCTCCTTGGATAGCACTCGTCCAAAAAATCGATTTTTTGGCCCTTTTTTCGGGCATCTCCAGACCGGAAATCACAGGCGAGGGGGGTACTAAAAAGTCCTCGCGAAAGCTTCCCAATTGAATTTTGGATCCGAGCTGAAACCAAAAGGGTGAACGGAAATTCCCCCGCATCAAGGCTGTTTTTTTTCAAGCTTAACCCTTGGATACCCCAAACTCGAGGGCTTTTGGGTTTTCAAACGCCCGTGGCTGAGGTTTTGTAAGGGGCCAGGGGAAAGATAGTGGGCCTACCCCACCCAAAATAAAAAGTGGGGGGGCCTAAAAGACGGGCCCCACCTGTCCCGAAGAAAGGGCAAGAAATAAGTTTAGTTGGGGGGACCAAACTTAAAACAAAGGATGCTAGAGGGGAAAAAATTTGCACCATAATCCCTTTGGGTAGTACTCGTTGAAAATTGATTTTGTGGTCCTTTTTGGATTCCAGAGGAAATAAGGGAGCAGGGTACTACAAAGTCCTCACGAAAGTTGAACTGAATTTTGGACCCGGTGCAAAAAAAGGTAAGAGTTAAAATCAAATCAATCCCCGATTTTTTCAAGTTAACCATTGGAAACCCCACAGGGGGGCTTTTTCATTTCCCAAAAACCCCATGGCTGAGCGAATTTTGTAAGCGACGCAGTGGTAAGCTAGTTTGCCTACCCCCGCCAAAATCAAAAAGTGCCGGGGTCAAGACGGCGCGCCACCTCGTGCCAAGTAATGGCAAGAAATAAGTTTGGGTTGGGGGAGACCAAAATATAAAAATAAGCTTTCTGAGAGAAAAAATTTGCCCCAAAATCTCCTTGGATAGTCACTCGCCCGAAAATTCGATTTTGTGGTCCCTTTTTGGCATTAGAGGAAATCAAGGCGAGGGGGGTATAAAAAGTCCTCGCGAAAGTTGCAACTTGAATTCTTGGATCGAGTTGAAAACCCCAAGGTAAGCACTTTAAAAATCACCCCCACATCAATGCCCGATTTTTTCAGCTTACACCCTTGGTACCCCAACGGGGGCTTTTCGGGTTCAAACCGGTGGTGAGGAATTTTGTAAGTGATGCAAGTGTAAGATATTGGGCCCTATCCACCCCAAAATAAAAAAGTGCAGGGGCTCAAGACGGCGGATGTGGAAGTAATGGCAAGAAAAAAGTTTAGTTGGGGGGCCCTAATCATGAATAAGCACGCTAGAGAAAAAAATTTGCACCTTAATTACCTTGGTAGCACTCGTCGAAAACCCGATTTTGTGGTTTTTTGGCATTCCGAGGGAAATAAAGGCGAGCGGGGGACTACAAAGTCTCGAAAAAGGCCCCAACGTGAATTCTTGGACTCGAGGTGAAACACAAGGTAAGCACGTTAAATCACCCCCACATCAATCCCCGATTTTTCAAGCTTACACCCTTGGATACCCCACAGAGGGCTTTTCAGGCCCAAACCCCGTGGCTGGCGAATTTGTAGGGGCCGGGTAAGATAGTGGGCCTCCCCACCCCAAAATAAAAAAGTCCCGGGGCCCTAAGACGGCGCCCCCACCTCGTGCGAGTAATGGCAAGAAATAAGTTTATTTGGGGGGAGCCCCTAACTATGAATAAGCTGCTGAGAGAAAAAATTTAAAATTTAATCTATTGGAAGTCACTCTTTGAAAATTCGACTTTTGTGGCCCCTTTTCGGGATCCCCAGACCGGAAATCACAGGCGAGGGGGGTATACAAAGCCCCCGAAAGCTTCCCCAATTAAATTTTGGACTGGTGCAAACAAGGTAAGCACGTTAAAATCCCCCCAAAAATGCCCGATTTTTTAAATTTAAACATTGGATAGAATGAGGGCTCTCTTCAGGTCCAAACGCCGGGCTGAACAAATTTTTGTAAGCGACCCCAGTGGAAAAGATAGTAGGCCTACCCCCCCCAAAAATTTAAAAAGTCCCCGGGGGCTCAAGGGGGCCACCTCGTGCCGAAGAAAGGGCAAAAAAATAAGTTTTTTGGGGGGGAGACCCAAAATATGAAAAGATGTAGAGAAAAAAATTTGCATAAAAATTACCTTGGATAGTCACTCGTCCAAAAAATCCGATTTTGTAGCCCCTTTTCTGGCTTTCCCCAGACCGGAAATCACAGGGGCGGGGTACTAAAAAAGTCTCGCGAAAGCTTGCAATTGATTCTTGGACCCCGAGTGCAACACAGGTAAGCATTTTAAAATCCCCCCGACATCAATGCCCGATTTTTTAAGCTTACCCCCTTGGATACCCAACTCGAGGGCTTTTCGTTCCAAACGCAGGCTGAGCAAATTTTTGTAAGCACGCAGGGTAAGCTGTAGGCCTCCCCCAGCCAAAAATCAAAAAGTCCCGGGGTCAGACGGGCGCGCCACCTCGTGCCGAAGTAATGGAAGAAATAATTTTATTGGGGGAGAACCAACCCAGAATAAGCATGCTAGAGAGAAAAAAATTTTGCCCCATAATTACTTGGTAGTATCGTCCGAAAATTCGACTTTTGTGGCCCCTTTTTGGATCCCAGAGGAAATCAGGCGAGCTGGGGTACTAAAAGCCCTGCGAAAGTTCCCAAATTGAATTTTGGCCCCGAGTGAAAAAAAGGTAAGCATTTAAAACACCCCCAAATAAATGCCCGATTTTTTCAAGCTTCCCCTTGGGATCCCAAAACGAGGGCTTTTCAGGTTCAAAGCGGGGTGAGGGGAATTTTGTAAGTGATGCAAGTCCCTAAGATTTTGGGCCCTATCCCCGAAAAAATAAAAAAAGGGGGGGCCTAAGACGGCGGCACTCGTGGAAGAAAGGGAAAAGAAATAAGTTTAGTTGGGGGAGCCCCAAATATGAAAACAGCTAGAGAAACAAAATTTGCACCATAATTATTGGTAGTCATCTTCGAAAATCCGATTTTGTGGCCCTTTTTGGCATCTCCAGACCGGAAAACAGGCGAGCAGGGGTACTCCCCAAACCCTGCGAAAGTTGCCAACTTGAATTTTTGGACTCCGGGGGCTGCAAACAAGGTAAGCACTTTAAAAATCCCCCCGCATCATGCTGATTTTTTAAAGCTTACACCCTTGGTACCCCAATCGAGGGCTCTTTAGGGTTCAAACGCCGTGGCTGAGCGAATTTTGAAAGCGACGCAAGGCCCTAAGTTTGTAGGCTACCCCACCCCAAAAATCAAAAAGTGCCGGGGCCTCAAGATGGCGCGCCCCCTGTCCCGAAGTAATGGCAAGAAAAAAGTTATTTGGGGGGAGACCCTAATCATGAATAAGCATGCTAGAGAGACAAAATTTGCCCCATAATCTCTTGGATATACTGTCGAAAACCCGATTTTGTGGTTTTTCTGGCATTCTCCAGACGGAAAATCAAGGTGAGAGGGTACTAACAGTCCTCGCAAAAGTTCCCAACTTGAATTCTTGGACTGCAGCTGCAACCAAGGTAAGCACTTTAAAACCCCCCCCCCAATCAATCCCCGTTTTTTTCAAGTTCATCCTTGGTACCCCAATTCGGGGGCTTCTTCAGGTCAAAACGCCATGGCTGAGCGAATTTTGTAAGCGACGCCAGTGGCTAATAGTAGGCTACCCACCCCAAAAATTTAAAAAAGTGGGGGCCTCAAGATGGCGCGCCCCTCGTGCCGAAGAATGGAAAAAATAAGTTTAGTTGGGGGAGACCTAATCATGAATTAAGCATGCTAGAGAGACAAAATTTCCCCTAATCTCCCTTGGATAGTATGCCCAAAAACCCCGACTTTTGTGGCCTTTTGGCATTCAGCCGGAAATCAAGGGAGAGGGTACTAAAAAGTCCTCGTAAAAGTTGCCAACTTGAATTCTTGGATCGAGTGAAAACACAAGTAAAGCACGTTTAAAATCGACTTTTGTGGCCCTTTTCTGGATTCAGACCGGAAATAAAGGCGACAGGGTATACAAAGCCCTGTGAAAGCTTGCCAATTGAATTTTGGACCCCAAGCTGAAACAAGAAAAACCCTTTTAAAACCCCCCCAATAATCCCCGATTTTTTCAAGCTTCACCTTGGATACCCCAAATCGGGCTCTTAGGCTAAACGCCTGGTGAGCGAATTTTTTAAAGCGAGCCAGTGGCAAAAGATAGAAAGCCTACCCACGAAAAAATCAAAAAATTCCCGGTCCCTCAAGGGCGCGCCCTTGAAAAAGTAATGGCAAGAAATAAGTTTAGTTGGGGGAGACCCAATCATAAAACTAAGATGCTAGAGAGACAAATTTGCCCATATTACCTTGGGGATAGTCATCGTCCGAAAATTCGACTTTTGTGGCCCTTTTCAGGCATTCCAGAGGGGAAATCACAGGGAGGGGGTATACAAAGTCCTCGCGAAAGCTTGCCAATTGAATTCTTGGACCGAGCTGCAAACAAGGAAGCACGTTAAAACACCCCACATCAATGCCCGATTTTTTAAGCTTAACCCCCTTGGATGCCCAACGGGGGCTCTTTCAGGTTAAACGCCGTGGCTGACCGAATTTTGTAAGTGATGAAAAGTGCCTAAGATATTTGGGCCCTCCCCCGCCAAAACAAAAAGTGCCGGGGCCCTAAAGGCCCCCACCTCGGCCCGAGTAATAGAAAGAAAAAAGTTTAGTTGGGGGGGACCCTAACTCATGAATAAGCATGCTAGAGGGACAAAATTTGCCCTATTCCCTTGGAAGTCCCCGTCCAAAAACCCGACTTTTGTGCCCTTTTTTGGGCTCTCCGCCGGAAATCAAGGCGAGCAGGGTATAAAAAGTCCTCGTGAAAGCTTGCCAACTTGAATTCTTGGACCCCGAGCTGCAAAAAAAGGAAAGCACTTAAAATCACCCCACATCAACCCCCGTTTTTTTTTCAAGTTACCCCCTTAAAGCCAACGAGGGTTTCTTCGGTTTTCAAAGGGGGGCTGAGGGAAATTTGAAAGGAGCAAGTGCCTAGATATTTGGCCTACCACCCCAAAAATAAAAAGTGCGGGGCTAAAAAGAGGGCCCGCCCCCTTTTTTGAAGTAATGGCAAGAAATAAGTTTAGTTGGGGGGGACCCAAATCATGAATAACCCCTTTTGAAATTCTCCAAAACAGGAAATGATTTTTGGGGCCCCGGAAGCGGGGGGCTACTCAAACCCTCGCGAAAGCTTGCCAACTTGAATTCTTGGACCCCGAGTGAACAAGGTAACATTAAAAACCCCCCATCAATCCCTTTTTTCAATTTTAACCCTTAAAAGCCCCCCAGGGGGGGTTCCTTCAGGTCAAACGCGGGGCTGAGGAATTTGTAAGCGACGCCGTGGCAAAGTAGTGGGCCCTCCCCCACCCCAAAATAAAAAGTGCGGGGGCCTCAAGACGGCACGCCACCTTGTGCCGAAAAAAAGGCAAGAAATAAGTTTAGTAGGGGGAGACCCTAACTCAGAAAAAGCAGCTCCCCAGACAGGAATGCGGGGCCCCGGGGTTTACTCAAAGTCTCGGAAGTTGCCAACTTGAATTTTTGGACTCGAGTGCAAACAAGGTAAGCACGTTAAATCACCCCCCAAAAATCCCCGTTTTTTTCAAGCTTACACCTTAAGCCCAACACGGGTTCTTTCGGTTTTTAAAACCGTGGCTGACGAATTTTGAAAGCGAGGGGCCAGTGGCCAAAGTAGTGGCCTCCCCCACCCCAAAATCAAAAGTCCCGGGGCCTAAAGAGGGCCCCCACTTGGAAGTAATTTTGGCAAAAAAAATAAGGGTTTATTTTGGGGGGGCCCCCCCCAATTTCTGAAAATAAGGGGGGGGGAAAAAATTTGCAATTCTCAGACCGGAAAAAATGACGGGCCCCCGACCCGCGGTGGGGACTACAAAATCCTCGCAAAAGCTTGCCCCAACTTAAAATCGGGACTCGAGTGAAACCCAAAAAGGGTAGCACGTTAAAATCCCCCCATAAATCCCCAAATTTTTCAAGCTTCACCTTGGATAGCCCAAACGAGGCTCTCTTAGGTCAAACCCGTGTGAGCAAATTTGTAAGCGACGCAGGGGCAAAGATAGTAGGCCTACCCCAGCCAAAATAAAAAAAGTCCCGGGGGGCCTCAAGAGGGCGCCCCCCTTTTTTGAAGAAATGGAAGAAATAAGTTTAGTTGGGGAAGCCCCTAACTCATGAACTAAGATGTGAGAGAAAAAATTTGCCCCATAATTACCTTGGATAGTCATCGTCCAAAAAAACCCGTTTTTGTGGTCCCTTTTCTGGCATCTCCAGCCCGGAAAATCACGGCGAGGGGGGGGTACTACAAATGCAACTTGAATTTTTGGGACCCCGACTGCAAAAATAAGAAAAAAAATCCCCCCACATAATCCCCCATTTTTTCAAGCTTACACCCTTATACCCCACACGGGGTTTTAGGCCCCAAAAGGGGTGGTGACAAATTTTGAAGGAGAGGGAAAGATAGTGGGCCCTCCCCCGCCAAAATAAAAGTGCGGGGCTCAAGAGGGGCGCCACCTTTTGGGAAGTAATGGAAAGAAAAAAGTTTATTTGGGGAAGCCCCTAACTCATGAATAAGCAGGGGGAAAAAAATTTAAAAAGGAACAGGAAAATTTTGACGGCCCCCGGCCCCGGGAAAAAAAACTTAAAAAGCCCTCGCGAAGCTTCCCAACTGGAATTTTTGGACTGAGCTGAACAAAGGAAGAGTTAAAATCCCCCCACATCAATCCCCATTTTTTTTCAAGTTTACCCCTTGGATACCCCAAACACGAGGGCTTCTTGGGTCCAAAGCGGGTGACAAATTTTGTAAGCGACGCAAGTGCAAGATAGTGGCCTCCCCCACGCCAAAATCAAAAAGTGGGGGGTCAGAGGGGGGGCCATGTGCCGAAGTAATGGAGGGAAATAGTTTATTTGGGGGAACCCCAATCATGAAAAGTTGCTGAGAGAAAAAATTTGCACCATAATTACCTTGGAAGTACTGTCCAAAAATTTGTGGCCCTTTTTGGCATCTCCAGCCCGGAAATCACAGGCGAGCTGGGGTCTACAAAGTCCCGCGAAGTTTGAAACTTGATTTTTGGGGATCGAGCTGAAAAAGGTAAGCACGTTAAAATTCCCCCCACATAATGCCCATTTTTTCAAGCTTCCCTTGGATAGCCACAGGGGTTCTCTTCAGGTCCAAGCGTGTTGAGAAAAATTTTGTAGGGGGCCCAGGGGCTAAGATAGTAGGCACCACCCCAAAATAAAAAAGTCCCGGGGGCCCAAGACGGGGCCCACCGTGGAAGTAAGGGCAAGAAAAAAGTTTAGTTGGGGGGCCCTAACTCATAAAACAAAGCATGCTGGAGACAAAATTTGCACCTAATTACTTGGATAGTCACCTCCAAAACCCGATTTGTGGTCCTTTTTGGATTAAAAGGAAAAAACAGGCGAGCGGGGGTACTGAAAAGTCTCGCGAAAGCTTAATTGAATTTTTGGGATGAGCGCAACACAAGGTAAGCCGTTAAAATCCCCCCCAATCAATCCCCGATTTTTTAAAGTTAACCCTTGATAGCCAACGGGGGCTCCCCTTAAAAGTTAAACGCCGTGGCTGACAAATTTTGTAAGCGAGCAATTTAAAGATTTTGGCCCTACCCACGCCAAAATCAAAAGTGGGGGGGCCTCAAGATGGCGCGCCCCCTCGTGCAAAGTAATGGAAAGAAATAAGTTTAGTTGGGGGAGCCCCAAAATAAAGAACAAGCAGATTCCCCCAGACAGGAAAAAGGGGGACAGGGAGGGGGGGGTATACAAAGTCTCGCAAAAAGTTGCCAACTTAAATTCTTGGATTTGAGCTGAAAAAGGTAAGCACTTTAAAATCCCCCCACATCAATGCCATTTTTTAGGCTTACACCCTTGGATAGCCCAACACGAGGGCTCTTTGGGTTTTAAAACCGTGGCTGACCCAATTTTGTAAGGAGCAAGTGCCTAAGATGTGGCTCCCCCACCCAAATAAAAAAGTGCGGGCCCCCAGAGGGCGCCCCCTTTTGGAAAAAATGGCAAGAATAAGTTTAGTTGGGGGAGCCCCCTAATATGAAAAGCATGTTAGGAGAAAAATTTTGCCCTAATTCCCTTGGATAGTCACTGCCCAAAAATCCGTTTTTTGGCCCCCTTTTTGGCATCCCCAAAACCGGGAAATCCAGGGAGGGGGTACTAAAAAGCCTCGCAAAATTTTGCAATTGAATTTTGGATCCGAGCTGCAAACAAGGAAAGCCATTAAAATCACATAAATCCCCTTTTTTTTCAAGTTAAACCCCCTTGGATAGCCAACACGGGGG
This sequence comes from Pycnopodia helianthoides, assembly GCA_032158295.1. NCBI lineage: Eukaryota > Metazoa > Echinodermata > Asteroidea > Forcipulatida > Asteriidae > Pycnopodia > Pycnopodia helianthoides. The sequence continues at coordinate 3,053 of JASTWB010000560.1, read as the reverse complement.
TTTTTTAGGTAAAACGCGGTGGCTGAGCAATTTTGTAAGCGACCCCAGGGGCCAAAATTTGTAGGTAATCCCAAAATCAAAAAGTGCGGGGTAAAGAGGGCGCCCCCTTTTTGAATTTAATGGAAAGAAATAATTTTAGTTGGGGGGGAGCCCCTAATCATGAAAAAGCATGAAAAAAAATTTTCAAAAAAGGAACAGGAAAAATGACGGGCCCGGAAGGGGGGGGGGGTCTCAAAGTCCTCGCAAAAGTTTCCCAAACTGAATTTTTGGGACTCCGAGTGCAACAAAGGTAAGCACTTTAAAAATCCCCCCCAATCAATGCCCAATTTTTTCAAGAAACCCCTTGGATAGCCCAACACGAGGGTCTCTTGGGTTTTAACCCCGTGGCTGACGAATTTTGTAAGCGACGCAAGTCCCTAAGATAGTGGGCCTCCCCCACCCCAAAACAAAAAGTGGGGGCTAAAGAGGGGCCCCCTGTGCCGAAGTAATGGCAAAAAATAATTTTTATTTGGGGGAGACCTAACTCATGAACAAAGATGCTAGAGAGACAAAATTTGCACCATAATCTACCTTGGAAAGTCACTCGCCCGAAAATCCGATTTTGTGGTTTTTCTGGATTCGACGGAAAATAAGGGAGCGGGGAAACCCAAACCCTCGCGAACCCTTGCCAATTGAATTTTTGGACTCGAGTGAACAAAAAGGTAAGCAGTTAAAATCCCCCCAATCAATGCCAATTTTTTCAAGTTACACCCTTGGTAGCCCAACACGAGGGTCTTTCGGGGAAACGCGGTGGTGGAAATTTTGTAGGACCCCAGGGGTAAGAAATAGGCTTACCCAGCCAAAATAAAAAAAGTGCCGGGGTCAAGGGGCCCCACTCTTTTGAAGTAAGGGCAAGAATAATTTTATTTGGGGGGAAGACCTAACTCATGAATAAGCTGCTGAGAGAAAAATTTGCCCCTTATTACCTTGGTAGTCACTCGTCCAAAAATGATTTGTGGTCCCTTTTGGCTCCCAAAGAGGAAACCCAAAGGCGGGGGGTACTACAAGTCCTCGCGAAAGCTTGCCAATTGAATTTTGGGCTCCGGCTGAAACCAAGGTAGCACTTAAAATCCCCCCCACATCAATCCCCATTTTTTCAAGCTTACCCCCTTAAATGCCACACAGGGTTTTTCGGTCCAAAAGGGTGGTGACTAATTTTGAAAGCGAGCCGTGGTAAGTAGTGGGCCCAAACCCACCCCAAAAATCAAAAAGTGCGGGGCCAAAAGAGGGCCCGCCCTTGTGGAAGAAAGGGGCAAAAAATAAGTTTAGTTGGGGGAGCCCCTAATATGAACTAAGCATGCTAGAGAGAAAAAAATTTTGACCAAAATTACTTGGAATCACTGCCCGAAAATCCGATTTTGTGGTCCCCTTTTGGTTTTAGCCGGAAAAATACAGGCGGCGGGTATAAAAGCCCTGCGAAAGCTTGCCAACTTGTTTTTGACTCGAGTGCAACAAAAGGTAAGACAAAAAAATCCCCCCCTCAATGCCGATTTTTTCAAGCTTACATTATACCCCCACAGGGGTCTCTTCGGGTTTAAAACCCCGTGGCTGGAATTTTGTAAGGGGAAAAGTGTAAGTTAGTGGCCCAAACCCCCGCCAAAATCAAAATGGGGGCCCCAAAGTGGCCCCCACCTTGGGGGTGCCGAAGTAATGGCAAGAAAAAAAGTTTATTTGGGGGGAGACCCCTAAACATCATGAAAACCCTTTTAAAAAGGAATTTGCCATTTTTCCCCCCCAGACGGAAATCACAGGGGCGGGGTACTAAAAAGCCCTCGCGAAGTTCCCAAATTTAAATTTTGGACTCGATTTGCAACAAGGAAAGACTTAAAATAAACCCCCAATCAAATGCCCGTTTTTTTAAAGTTACATTTTAAAAAAGCCCACACGGGGGGTTCTTCAGGTCCAACGCGTGGCTGAGTTTTTTTGAAAAGCGACCCCAGGGGTAAGATAGTGGCCTCCCCCGCCAAAAAAAAAAAGTCCCGGGGGGCCCCCTCAAGCGGGGGCCCCCCCTTTGCGAGTAGGCAAAAAATAATTAGGGGGGGAGACCCAAATATGAAACCTGAATTCCAGACGGAAAAAAGGCGGGGGGTACTAAAAGCCCTGGAAAAATTTGCCAATTGATTTTGGGGATTTTGAGCTGAAACAAAAGGTAAATTAAAATCCCCCCCAATCAATGCCAATTTTTTCAAGTTACCCTTGGATAGCCAACACAGGGCTCTTTGGGTTTAAAACCCCGGGCTGAGCAAATTTTGTAGCGAGAAAGTGCTAAAATAGTAGGTCCCCACCCCAAAAATAAAAAAAGTGGGGGGCCTAAGAGGGGCCCCCTCGTGCGAAGTAATGGAAAGAATAAGTTTAGTTGGGGGAGACCCTAATCTGAACTAAGCATGTAGGAGCAAAATTTAATAATTATTGGAAAAGTCATCCCCAAAAACCCGACTTTTGTGGTCCCTTTTGGTTCCCCAGACGGAAACAAGGCGAGCGGGGGTTAAAAGTCCTCGCGAAGTTCCCAAAATGAATTCTTGGATCGAGTGCAACACAAGGAAGCACTTTAAAAATCCCCCCCACATAATGCCGATTTTTTAAAGTTACCCCTTGGATACCCAACACGAGGGCTCTTTCGGTTTTAAGGGCGGGGTAAAGAATTTTGTAAGGACAAAAGTCCCCAAGATAGTAGGCCTCCCCCAGGCCAAATCAAAAAGGGGCCCGGGGGCCTAAGATGGCGGCCATCGTGGAAGTAATGGAAGAAAAAAAATTTTTATTTGGGGGAGCCCCAAAACTCATGAACTAAGATGCTAGAGAGAAAAAATTTTTGCCCAAATAATTCCCTTGGATAGACCGCCCCGAAAATACTTTTTTGGCCCCTTTTTGGTCTCCAGAGGAAAATCAAGGGAGCGGGGTACACAAGTTCGCGAAAGTTCCCAAACTTGTTTTCTTGGACCCCGATTGCAAAACAAGGTAAGACGTTAAAATCCCCCCCAATCAATCCCCAATTTTTTCAAGCTTACACCCTTGGA
>JASTWB010000559.1:0-14012 GCA_032158295.1 Pycnopodia helianthoides | reverse complement strand
CTCCAAATGGCCACTGGCTTTCCCTTTTGACAGCCCTACTTGGGATTTAAATTTAAATTTTTAATTTTTTAATTTTATTTATTTTAAATTTTCCCAAAAAAAAAAAAAAAAAACCTGGGCCAAAACCCCGAATTTTTTTTCAGGTCGGGAAACCCCCCGGCCCATGTGCTCTTAATTTTTTTGACTAACAAACTTCGGAAAAAAATTAAAAAATTTTTTTTTTAAAATTTTTTATTTATTTTAAATTTTTAAAAAAAAAAAAAAACCCCGGGTTCGAACCCTAAACCCCTTTTTTTTTAGGTCGGGATCCCCACGGGACCACTGCTGCCTTACCTTTTGTTTAATACTTTGGGAAAAAATTTTTAAATTTTAAAATTTTTTTTTTTTTTTAAAAATTTTTTCCAAAAAAAAAAAAAAACCCCCAGGGCAAAAACCCCAAAACCCCTTTTTTTTCAGAGTCAGGGCCCCCCCCAAAATAAAACCACTGCCCCTTACACTTTTACTGGGATACTTGGGTTTAAAATTTTAAAATTTAAAATTTTTAAATTTTTTTTTTTTAAAAATTTTTAAAAAAAAAAAAAAAAACCCCCAGGGGGGGGCCCCCCCTAAACCCTTTTTTTTTGGGGCGGGTTTCCTCCCAAAGGAACCCCTGTTGCTCTTAATTTTGACAACTACTTTCCCCCCCCCTTTTTTAAAATTTTAAAATTTTTAATTTTTTTTTTTTTTTTAAATTTAAAAAAAAAAAAAACCCCCCGGGTTTCCGAACCTAACCCTTTTTTCTTAAAGGTGGACCCTGCCACTGGCCCAATGTGCTTTAAAAATTTTGATTAGACTACGTTGGGTTTAAAATTTTTTAAAATTTTAAATTTTTTAATTTTATTTTTTAAAAATTTTTCCCAAAATTTTAAAAAAAAAAATTTCCGGGGTCTCGAACCCTGAACCTTTTTCTTCAGGTCGGGGTTTCCTGCCAAAGGGACCACTGTGCTCTTACACTTTTGACTAGACACGTTGGGTTTTAAATTTAAATTTTAAATTTTTTTTAAATTTTTTTCAATTTCCAAAAAAAAAAAAAAAAAATCCGGGGTTTTCGAACCCTGAACCTTTTTTTCAGGTCAGGAGCCCTTCCCACTGGCCCAAATGCTGCTCTTACACTTTTGACTAGACTACGTTCGGATTAAATTTCAAATTTTATTTATTTTATTTATTTTCAATTTCCAAAAAAAAAAAAAAAAACCTCCAGGGTCTCGAACCTGAACCTTTTTCTTCAGAGTCAGGAGTCCTGCCACTGGACCACTGCTGCTCTTACACTTTTGACTAGATACGTTCGGATTAAATTTCAAATTTAATTTATTTATTTATTTTCAATTTCCAAATAAAAAAAAAAACCTCCAGGGTCTCGAACCCTGAACCTTTTTCTTCAGAGTCAGGAGTCCTGCCATGGACACTGCTGCTCTTACACTTTTGACTAGACTACGTTCGGATTAAATTTCAAATTTAATTTAATTTTATTTATTTTCAATTTCCAAAAAAAAAAAAAACCTCCAGGGTCTCGAACCCTGAACCTTTTTCTTCAGAGTCAGGAGTCCTGCCACTGGACCACTGCTGCTCTTACACTTTTGACTAGACTACGTTCGGATTAAATTTAAAATTTAATTTAATTGTATTTATTTTCAATTTCCAAATAAAAAAAACCTCCAGGGTCTCGAAACCCTGAACCTTTTCTTCAGAGTCAGGAGTCCTGCCATGGACCACTGCTGCTCTTACACTTTTGACTAGACTACGTTCGGATTAAATTTCAAATTTAATTTAATTTTATTTATTTTCAATTTCCAAAAAAAAAAAAAAAAAAAAACCCTAGTGTCTCGAACCCTGAACCTTTTTCTTCAGAGTTAGGAGTCCTGCCATGACTACGTTCGGATTAAATTTCAAATTTAATTTTTAATTTATTTTTTCAATTTCCAAAAAAAAAAAAACCCCGGGTCTCGAACCTAACCTTTTTTTAGGTCAGGAGTTCCCAAAAGGACCATGCTGCTCTTCATTTTGAAGCTACGTTGGATTAAATTTAAAATTTAAAATTTTTTTTTTATTTATTTTTTTTTCCAAAAAAAAAAAAAAAACCCCCAGGGTCTCGAACCCTAAACCTTTTTCTTCAGGCAGGGCCCCTTTCTGGACATGTGCTTTACACTTTTGACTAGACTCGTTCGGTTTAAAATTTTAAAAATTTAAATTTTTTTTTTTTAAAATTTTAAAATTTCCAAAAAAAAAAAAAAACCTCAGGGTTCAACCCCTCCCCTTTTTTTTCAGGTCAGGGTTGATGGCCATGCTGTCTTAAAATTTTGATAGATACGTTCGGTTAAAATTTAAAATTTTTTTAAATTTATTTATTTTAATTTCCAAAATTTTAAAAAAAAACCGGGGTCTGAACCCTAAACCCCTTTTCTTCAGAGTAGGGGGCCTCCAGGACCACTGTGCTTTTAAATTTTGATAGATACGTTGGAATTTAATTTTAATTTAATTTTATTTATTTTCAATTTCCAAAAAAAAAAAAACCCTCCAGGGTCTCGAACCCTGAACCTTTTTTTCAGAGTCAGGAGCCCTCCCACTGGACACTGCTGCTCTTACACTTTTGACTAGACTACGTTCGGATTAAATTTAAATTTAATTTAATTTTATTTATTTTCAATTTCCAAAATAAAAAAAAACCTCAGGGTCTCAAACCCCGGTCTCGAACCCTGAACCTTTTTCTTCAGAGTCAGGAGTCCTGCCACTGGACCACTGCTGCTCTTACACTTTTGACTAGACTACGTTCGGATTAAATTTCAAATTTAATTTTATTTTATTTATTTTCAATTTCCAAAATAAAAAAAACTCCAGGTCTCGAACCTGAACCTTTTTCTTCAGAGTCAGGAGTCCTGCCATGGACACTGCTGCTCTTACACTTTTGACTAGACTAACGTTGGGATTAAATTTTCAAATTTAATTTATTTATTTATTTTCAATTTCCCAAAATAAAAACCTCCAGGGCTCGAACCTGAACCTTTTTCTTCAGAGTCAGGTCTGCCATGGACACTGTCTCTTAACTTTTGATAGACTACGTTATAAATTTAAAATTTAATTTTAATTTTATTTATTTTCAATTTCAAAAAAAAAAACCCCAGGGTCTCGAACCTAACCTTTTCTTCAAGTAGGGTCTTGCCACGGACACTGCTGCTCTACTTTTTATAGCTACGTTCGGATTAAATTTAAATTAATTTTTATTTTTTTAATTTCCAAAAAAAAAAAAAACTCCGGTCTGAACCCTGAACTTTTTCTTCAGAGTCAGGGTTGCCATGGACCACGCTCTTTACACTTTGACTAGATACGTTGGATTAATTTCAAATTTAATTTATTTATTTTTTCAATTTCCAAAAAAAAAAAAACCTCAGGGTCTCGACCCTGAACTTTTTCTTCAGAGTAGGATTGCACGGACATGCTGCTCTTACACTTTTGATAGACTACGTTCGGATTAAATTAATTTAATTTATTTATTTTTTTCAATTTCCAAATAAAAAAAAAAACTCAGTCTCGAACCTGAACTTTTCTCAGTCGGATCCTGCCAGGACACTGCGCTTTACATTTTGACTAACTACGTTGATAATTAAATTATTTATTTTATTTTTTTCAATCCAAATAAAAAAAAAACTCCAGGTCCGACCGAACTTTTTTTCAGAGTCGAGTCCTGCACTGACACTTGCTTCACTTTACTAGATACTCGATTAAATTTAAATAATTTATTTTTTTTTTCAATTTCAATAAAAAAACCTCAGGTTCGAACCCTGACTTTTTTTCAGGTCAGAGTTGCCACTGACCCTGCCTCTACACTTTTGACTAGACTCGTTCGGATAATTTAATATTATTTTTATTTTCATTTCCAAAAAAAAAAAAACTCAGGGTCTCGAACCCTGAATTTTCCAAGTCGGGTCGCACTACACTGGCCTTAACTTTGACTAGACTCGTCATTAAATTTAAATTTAATTTAATTTTATTTATTTTCAATTTCCAAAAAAAAAAACTCCAGGTCTCGAACCCTGACTTTTTCTTCAGAGTGAGTCTGCCACTGGAACATGCTGCTTTACACTTTACTAACAGCGTAAATTAATTTATTTATTTTATTTATTTTCAATTAAAATAAAATAACCAGCTCGAACCGAACTTTTTTTCAGAGTAGAGTCTGCATGGACCGCTCTTCACTTTACTAACAGTTGATTAAATTAATTTAATTTTTTTTTATTTTCATTTCCAAAATAAAAAACCCAGGGCTCGAACCTGACTTTTTCTCAAGTCAGAGCTCATGAACGTGCTCTTACACTTTTGATAGACACGTCGATTAAATTCAAATTTATTTATTTTATTTATTTTCATTTCAAAATAAAAAAAAACTCAGGGTCTCGAACCGAACCTTTTTTTCAGAGTCAGAGTCCTGCACTGACATGCTGCTCTTACACTTTTGACTAGATACTCGATAATTCAATTTATTATTTTATTTATTTCATTCCAAAAAAAAAAACTCAGGGTCTCGAACCTGAACTTTTTCAAGTCAGGATCCTGCCACTGACACTGCTGTTTACATTTGACTAGTCGTCGATTAATTTCAAATTTAATTTATTTATTTATTCAATTTCCAAAATAAAAAAAAACTCAGGGTCTCGAACCTGAACTTTTTCTTCAGGTCAGGGTCTGCCTGGAACACTGCTGCTTTACCTTTTGACAGATACGTCGGATTAAATTTCAATTTAATTATTTTATAATTTCATTTCAAAAAAAAAAAACCTCGGGTCTCGACCTGACTTTCTCAGAGTCAGAGTCCTGCCCTGACACTGCTCCTTACTTTTGATAGACGTTGATTAATTTCAATTTAATTTATTTTTTTATTTTCATTTCAAAAAAAAACCAGGTTCGAACCCTGACTTCTCAAGTCGGAGTCCTGCCCTGACTGCTGCTACCTTGACTAACGTTCGATTAAATTTCAAATAAATTTTAATTTTTATTTTAATAAAAAAACTGAGGTCTCACCTGCCTTTTCTCAGATCAGGTCTGCTGACACTGTGTCTTACATTTGATATCGTTCGGATTAAATTTCAAATTAATTTATTTTTTTATTTTCAATTCCAAAAATTTTTTTTTTTTTTTTTTTTTTTTTTTTTTTTTTTTTTTTTTTTTTTTTTTTTTTTTTTTTTTTTTTTTTTTTTTTTTTTTTTTTTTTTTTTTTTTTTTTTTTTTTTTTTTTTTTTTTTTTTTTTTTTTTTTTTTTTTTTTTTTTTTTTTTTTTTTTTTTTTTTTTTTTTTTTTTTTTTTTTTTTTTTTTTTTTTTTTTTTTTTTTTTTTTTTTTTTTTTTTTTTTTTTTTTTTTTTTTCGTTAAAAATTTAAATAATTTTTTATTAATTCCAAAAAAAAAAAATTTCATTCAACCTAAAAAAAAAACACGGCCCCCTACCTTTTCAGACTCTGAAATTTCCAATTTTTTTTAATTTCAATTTCAAATTAAAAAAAACTAATTCCAACCCAACCCTCCAGGTCCGGCCCTCACCCTTCGTTACTTTGACTGACCCTTCCCTTAATTCAATAAATTTTATTATTTTTCAATTAAAAAAAACACATCCAACCAAACCTTTCCGGGTCGGACCCGCCTTTATCGTCCCCTTTTACGACATCTCATTAATTTAAAATAATTTTTTTTTAAATTTTCAAAAAAAAACCCCAAACAACCAACCCCTCAAGCCCGACCTTCCCCCTTTTTTGCCGCCGCCATCTTTCAAAATTTTTATTTTTTAATTTAAATAAAAAAGGTCCCCAACCCCTTCGACCCGTCCTCCTCGCCCCGGCCTCCTTTTCGACTCTTAATTAATTAATTTATTAATTTATTTATTTATTTCAAAAAAAAACCCCCCCCAGGGCTCGAACCCTAACCTTTTCTTCAGAGTGGGGCCTCCCCTGACCCTTCTACACTTTTGATGACTACGTTCGATTAAATTTCAATTAATTATTTATTTATTTCAATTCCAAAAAAAAAAAAAACCCAGGGTCCCCTAACCTTTTCTTCGGGGTCCTTTCCTGAACTGCTGCCTAATTTTACTAGACTCTTCGAAATTTCAATTAATTTTATTTTTTTTCAATTCCAAAAAAAAAAAAAACTCCCGGTGAAACCTTTTCCTTTTCAGGTCGGACCCTGACCCCCTGCCCCACACTTTCTGACAAAATTGATAATTCAATTATTTAATTTTATTTATTTAATTCCAAAAAAAACCCCCCCCGACCCTGCCTTTTTCGGCGACCTGCCACTGGCCCTATTCTTAACTTTTCTGACTACTTCTTTAATTTTTTTTTTTTTTTCAACCCCCCAAAAAATCCGGGTTCGAACCCCCCTTTTCTTGACAGATCCGCCCGACTTTTCACTTTACTATTACTTTAATTCCAAATTAAAATTTCTTTTTCCCCCCAAACCCAGGGGCCCAACCTCCTTTCCTTGCCCCTGCCCACTCTTTTACACTTTTATAGCATTCATTAAACAAATTTTTTTAATTTTTTCCCCCAAAAAAAACCCGGCTCGCCCAACCTTTTCTCAGTTAAATCCTTTCCTGTTGCTTACAATAAACTACCTTCATTTCAATTTTTTTTTATTTTCATAAATAAACTCCGGGTCTACCCCTGACTATCTTCGGATTAAATTTCCCATAATTTATTTCAATTTCCAAAAAAAAAAAAAATTACATTAATTAATTTTTTTAATTTCAAAAAAAAAAAACTCCGGCTCAACCCCTTTTTTACTAGACTACCAAGTTCCATAATTTATTTTTTTAATTTTAAACCCCTTTCCATAAAAAAAAATAATTTTAATTTATTTTTTTCAAAAAAAAACCTCGGGAACCACTGCTTTCTTAATTTTGACTAGCCCTACGCCATGTTTTCATTTAAAATTTTAATTTAATTTAAATTTATTTCCCCCAAAATTAATTTTCCCAAACCAAAACCCTCCCCAACGGAATTTTTCCCTGACCATGGCTCTGACCTGCTGTACTTTAAAATTTCAAATTTAATTTTATTTTTATTTATTTAATTTCCAAAAAAAAAAAATTTCCAGGGTTCGAACCTGAACCTTTTTCTTCAGAGTGAGTCCTGCCACTGGACCACTGCTGCCTTACACTTTTGAACTTGGATAATTTCAAATTTAATTTAATTTTATTTTTTTTTATTTAATCAAAAAAAAAAATTCCACCGAACCTTTTTTTCGGGGGTCCTGCCACTGGACCACTGCTGCTCTTACACTTTTGACTAGACTACGTTCGGATTAAATTTCAAATTTAATTATTTATTTAAATTTTTAATTTCAAAATAAAAAAAAAAAAAATCCAACCCTAAACCCCTAACGGTCAAGTCTGCCCTGCCACTGCCTCTCACTTTTTTGTAACTACTTCGGATTAAATTTCAAATTAATTTAATTTTATTTTTAATTTCCAAAATAAAAAAAAAAAAAACCTCCAGGGTCTCGAACCCTACCTTTTCTTCAGAGTCAGGAGTCCTGCCCGGACCACTGCTGTCTTACATTTTTACTAGACTACGTTCGGATTAAATTCAAAATTAAATTTAATTTTATTTATTTTAAATTTCCCAAAAATTTAAAAAAAAAAAAACTCCAGGTCTCGAACCTGAACCTTTTTCTTTAGAGTCGGAGTCCTCCCACTGACCACTGCTGCTCTTACACTTTGACTAGACTACGTTCGGATTAAATTTAAATTTAAATTTAATTTATTTTTTTTCAATTTCCAAAAAAAAAAAAAAAACCCAGGGTCTCGAACCTGAACCTTTTTCTTCAGATCAGGAGCCCTGCCACTGGACCACTGCTGCTCTTACCTTTTTGATACGTTCGATTAAATTTCAAATTTAATTTAATTTTATTTATTTTCATTTCCAAAATAAAAAAAAAACCTCCAGGGTCTAAACCCCTAAACCCTTTTTCTTCAGAGTCAGGAGTCCTGCCACTGACCCTGCTGCTCTTACACTTTGACTAGACTACGTTCGGATTAAATTTCAATTTAATTTAATTTTATTTATTTTAAATTTTCCCAAAAAAAAAAAAAACCCTCCAGGGTCTCGAACCCTGAAACCTTTTTCTTCAGAGTCAGGAGCCCGCCACTGGACCCTGTGCTCTTACACTTTTGACTAGATACGTTCGGATTAAATTTAAAATTTTAATTTATTTTATTTATTTTAATTTCCAAAAAAAAAACACACTCAAACCCTGGAATTTTTTCCTTTTTTCGGGAGCCCGGCCCGGGGCCACTGCTGCTCTTCACTTTTGATTGGGACTACGTTCGGATTAAATTTCAAATTTAATTTAATTTTTTTTATTTTAAATTTTCCAAAAAAAAAAAAAAAACCCCCAGGCCTCGAACCCGAACCTTTTTTTCGAGTCAGGAGTCCTGCCACTGGACCACTGCTGCTCTTACACTTTTGACATAGATACGTTCGGTTTAAATTTAAAATTTTTAAATTTTAATTTTATTTTTTTCAATTTCCAAAAAAAAAAAAAACTTCCAGGGTCTCGAACCCTGAACCTTTTTTTCAGGTCAGGAGTCCTCCCATGGACCACGCTGCTTTCCCTTTTGACTAGACTACTTTTGGATTAAATTTCAAATTTATTTTAATTTTTTTATTTTCAATTTCCAAAAAAAAAAAAAAACCCCCAGGTCTCGAAACCCTGAAACCTTTTTTTTCAGAGTGGGAGCCTCCCCTTTGGCCACTGCTGCTCTTACACTTTTGACTGATACGTGTTTAAAATTTCAAATTAATTTATTTTTTTATTTTAAATTTCCAAAAAAAAAAAAACCCCCAGGGTCTCGAACCCTGAACTTTTCTTAGAGTCAGGAGTCCTCCACTGAAAATTGCTGCTCTTACACTTTTGACTGGACTACGTTCGGATTAAATTTAAATTTAATTTTATTTTATTTTTTCAATTTCCAAAATAAAAAAAAACCTCCAGGGTCTCGAACCCTGAACCTTTTTCTTGGTCAGGAGTCCTGCACTGGACCACTGCTGCTCTTCACTTTTGACTAGACTACGTTAAATTTAATTTAATTTATTTTATTTATTTTCATTTCCCAAAAATAAAAAAAAAAAATCCAGGGTCCGAACCTGAACCTTTTTTCTCAAGTCAGGAGTCCTGCCACTGGACCACGTGCTCTTACATTTTTGATGGGACTTACGTTCGGATTAAATTTCAAATTTTTTTAAATTTAAATTTATTTTCAATTTCCAAAAAAAAAAAAACCCCAGGGTCTCGAACCCTGAACCTTTTTCTTAAAGGTCAGGAGTCCTGCCACTGGACCATGCTGCTCTTCAACTTTTGACTAGACTACTTTCGGATTAAATTTCAAATTAATTTAATTAAAATTTTTTTTCAATTTCAAAAAAAAAAAAAAACCCTTTCCGGGCCCAAACCCTGAACCTTTTTCTTCAGAGTCAGGAGTCCTGCCCTGGCCACTGCCTCTTACACTTTTGCACTACGTTTGGATTAAATTTCAAATTTAATTTTATTTTATTTTTTTAAATTTCCAAAAAAAAAAAAAAAAAACTTCCAGGTCTCGAACCTGAACCTTTTTCTTCAGAGTCAGTCTCCACTGGAACTGCTGCTCTTACCTTTTGGACTAGACTACGTTCGATTAATTTCAAATAATTAATTTATTTATTTCTTCAAAAAAAAACCCCCTCTCCCCTAAACTTTTTTTCAGAGCAGGAGTCCTGCCACGGGCCACCTCTCTTACACTTTTCTAGACTACGTTCGGATTAAATTTCAAATTTAATTTAATTTTATTTATTTTCAATTTCCAAAAAAAAAAAAAAACCTCCAGGGTCTCGAACCCTGAACTTTTTTTCTCAGGTCGGGCCATGCCACCGCTGCTCTTACACTTTTGACAGACTATTGGATTTTTAAATTTAATTTTAATTTTTTTTTTTTTAATTCCAAAATAAAAAAAAAAACATTTCCAGGTCAAAACCCTGCCTTTTTCCGGTCAATTTTGATGGACACTCTTTTAAATTTTAATATTTATTTCATTATTTCAAATTAAAAAAAAATGGGTTTCAACCCAAAAATAACCCCCAGGGTCTCACTAAACCCTTCCGTTAAATTTTGACTGGACCACTGTCTTAATTTTAATAATTTTTATTATTTTAAAATTTTAAAAAAAAACCTTTCAACCAAATTTTTTAACCCAGGGTCTGCCCTACCTTTTCTTCATTTGTTTCACCATTTTTAAATTTTATTTATTTATTAAAATTTTCAATTTAAAAAAAATTCCAATAAAAAACCTCATTTTCAACCTGACCTTTTCCATGGATCCCCACTGGCACCTTTTATAACTTTTGATACACTTTCAAATTATTTTTTATTTTTTTAATTTAATAAAAAATTCCATTAAAAAACCTTTTCCCGGCCCGAACCTGACCTTTTTCTCCTTTACATTTTGACTGGACCATTTCGGTTTAAATTTAATTAATTTTATTTATTTTAAAATTTTAAATTTTAAATCCTTTTCCCAAAAAAAAAAAACCCCAGGGTCAAAACCTAAACCTTTTCTCGTCATTTGACTGCTTGGATTTTTAAAATTTTAAAAATTTATTTTTTTAATTTCAAATTAAAAAATTTTTACCCAAATCCTTTAAACCTCAGGAGTCCCCAACCCTGACCCTTACTTGATAGATTTCGCCCTGAAATTCCTTAAATTTTTTATTTTTAAAATTTCAAAAAAAAAAAAATATTAATTTTAATTTTTTCTAAAAAAATCCCCCCGGGACCGGGCCTTTTTCTTAATGGGATCCTTCGATAAATTCCTTTAATTTTAATTATATTGTTTAATTTCCAAAAAAAAAATTTTTTTAATTTCTTTTCAAAAAAAAATCCAGGGCACCGCCTTTTTTGTTAGATCGGATTTAAATTTAATTTTTTCTTAATTTTAATCCCCCCAAAAAATCATTAACCTAATTTTTTTTTTCATTCAAATCGTCAGCCTCCTTCTTAACCTTTTTTAGATCGGTTCCTGAAATAAATTTTTTTTTATTTATTTTTTTTAAATAAAACTTCGGTTAAACCCAAAAATTTTTTTTTAATTATTTAATTTTCCAAAAACACCTTCCCAAATTTCTCCCCTAAACCCTTTTTTAAATTTAAATTTATAATTTTTCATTCAAATACAAAAACCCTTCAAATTTCCAATTTTTTCAAATTTTTTTTAAATTTTCCCAAAAAATTAAAACGCGGGTTAAACCCTTAATTTTTTAATTTTTATCTTTTTTTTCCAAATAAAAACCCCTCCAGCTAACGCATTTTTTCAATAAAATTTTCTTCCATTTCCAATAAAAACTTCCCGGGTTAAATTTAAAATTTTTTAATATATTTATTACATTCCTAAAAAACTTCGGTTAATTAATTTTTAATTTAATTTTTATTAACCAAAAAAAAAAACTCGGGGCCTCGCCCAAATTTTTCTTAATTTATTTTTTCCAATTAAACCCAATGGCAAACTAACTTTTTTTCCAATTATAATTCTTTTAAAAATAAAATTTAAACCTAGGGTCTCAAATTAATTTTTTTAATAATTTTCATTCCAAAATAAAAAATTCCATTAACGACCTTTCGGATAAACCCAATTAATTTTTATTTTTTAATTCCAAAATAAAAAAATTAAGGGCCCAATTAAATTTTCTTTTTTTCAAACCCCCCCACAAAAACTGGCTCCCCCCTTTTCTAATTTGGATTTCAATTTTTTTATTTTCAATTCTTCATTAAATAAAATTTAAATTTATTTTTTTTTAAATTTCCCCCCCCCAAAAAAAACCCTCCCCTTTACACTTTTTACTAGCCCCTTCCGATTAAATTTCTTTATTTAATTTTTTTTTTTTTAATTTCAAATAAAAATAATTTTTTTCAAAAAAAAAAAACAATCCGGCGGGAACCGGGCCTTTCCTTTTAGAGTTCCGGATTAATCCTTTTAATTTTATTATTTTCTTTTTAAAAATTTAAATTAATTAATTTAATTTTTCTTCTCACCCCCCCAACCCAGGGTTTCCCTAACCTTTTCTAGATATTTCGTTAATTTAAATTTTTAATTTTATTTTTAATTTCAAAATTTTAAAAACCCCTTTTAATTTAATTTTTCCCAAATCCCCAAAAAAAACTGTTTTACATTTTACTGAAACTTTTCTTAAATTCAATTTAATTTTCTTTTAAAAAATTTTAAACAATACTTCTCAATTCAAATTTTAATTTTTTTTATAAATTTTCCCAAAATAAAAAACTCGTCTTACACTTTGAACCTTTTTCTTAAATAAATTATTTAATTTCTTCAATTTCAAAATTTTAAAAAAAAAATAATTAAAACCCTTTTTTTTTAAAAAAAAAGTCCTCAACCCTGAACCCTTTTTTCTTTTGATGGGATTTCCTTATTCCATTTTTAATTTTTCAATTTCATAAAAAAAAATTAATTAATTTAATTTTTTCCAAAAAAACAATCCTAAAACCAGGGCTACCCTTAACTTTTTTTAATCGGAAAATTTAAAATTTAATTTTTTTAATTTTAATACTTTATAAAAAAATTAATTTTAAATAATTTTTTTTCCAATAACCTCCAGGCCCCCTGACTTTTCTTTTGATAGGATCCTCCGGATAAATTTGTTTAATTTTTATTTTCATTTAAATTAAAAAAAATTTATTTTTAACCAATTTTAAAACAATCAGGAGCCCTGAACTGAAACCTTCTCTTAACATTTGACTCCCGCCGGTTAATTTTAAAATTTTATAATTTTTATTTTAATTTCCAAATTAAAAATTAAAATTTAATTATTTAATTTTCCCAAAAAAAAAACCCCTGGCCACCTGCCTTTTTAAATAGGATTCCCACTTGGAAATTGCTTTAAATTTTATTATTTTAAATTTTAAAAAATTTAAAAAAAATTTAATTTCAACCAAAATTTTTAACAGGAGTCCTCCACTGGACCCTGTCTTTTCCTTTTGATAGCTACGTCCATTTCAATTTATTATTTTTTCATTAAATAAAAAAAATTTTTTAATTTATTTTTTTCCAATCAAACCTCCATGGCCACCCTGCTCTTCCTCTTTGGACTGCAGGGCCCCTTTTTCAATTTTAATTTAATTTTTGTTTTTTAATTTCCAAAAAATTTAAAAATTTTTAACCCCAAAAAAAAAATCCAGGTCGGAAACCCTGCCTGGCCCCTCCTGCTCTACACTTTTGCTAACTACGTGGATAATTTTAAATTTAATTTAATTTTATTTTTTTTTTAAAAAAAATAAAAAAAAAATTAACCTCCGGTCTTCGACCCGATTTTTCTCGGGACCACTCTGCCCTTAACCTTTTAATTTGACTAGTTCGATTAAATTTAAATTTTAAATTTTTATTTTATTTTTTTAATTTCCAAATAAAAAATAAAAAAAACCCGGGCCAACCCTCTTTTTCAGAGTCGAGGGTCCCCGACCACTGCCCCTTTTTAATTTGACTAGTTCGTTTTTAAATTTAAAATTAATTTTATTTATTTAAATTTTTAAATTTAAAAAAAAAAAAAAATCCACGGGAACCTCTTTTTTTCAGGTCGGACCTCCCTCTCACACTTGTTTTACACTTTTAAACATTGGATAAATTTTAATTTTTTTTAAATTTTCATTCCCCAAAAAAAAAAAAAACCTTCCCGGTCAAACCCCCTTTTTTTTATCGGTTTCCCCTCCCCTTGCTCTCAATTTAAATGATTTTTTTTTAAAATTTAAAATTTAAAAAATTTTTATTTTTTTCAAAAAAATTTTAAAAAAAAACCCCCAGGGTTCCCTAACCTTTTTTCCAAAGGGGTCCTCCATCCATTTTTATTTTATTTTTATTTCATTAAAAAAAAAAAAATTTAATTTTTTTTTTCTTTCCAAAAAAAAAAAAAAAACCCCGGGGTCTAACCCTAATTTTTTTTTCAAAAAATT
>JASTWB010000558.1:0-14023 GCA_032158295.1 Pycnopodia helianthoides | reverse complement strand
CAGACTATTGGCATTTAATCAAAATTGTAACTCAATGAATAAAAAAAAATCCATGCACGCACATGTCCCCTCGAGGCTTCGTAAAAATTTCGTGCCGTTAATTTGGCAAAGCGCCCTCGCCCGGCTTGTTTTTCCCCGTTAGCCATTGTTCTTTCACCCGCTGTTTTTAAAAAATTTTGATGGAATCCCAAGGGCCCAAAATGTTTTTTTTTTAATAAAAAAAAATAGGTTGTTTTTTTTTACGATTGCGGAAGTCATGATGCATAAAAGGGTTTTGTCCCGTGATTTTTGCAGTTCAAGCTCATTTTTTCAGTAATGTCCCAAAGTTTCCCTGGACAAATAAAATACATTTTTTGTATTTTTTATGTTCAAAATTTGTTATGGTTTTGCTGCCCTGCCAACCCCATTTTTGTTTTTCGTATAATTAATTTTTTTTTGTCAAAAACATCTCAGGCTTTTCCCCATTTTTTGAAGCACAAAAAATTTATGGGGAAATGAGCATCCTAACTGTGCCACCAAATTTCCTAACTTTGGCATTGATAGGCATGACACAACCAAGGCCTGATGTCCCTTCGAGGCCTTCGTAACGAAATCGTGACCAAAAAATTTGGGCATAGCACCCTCGCTGGCTCTGTTTTCTCTTTTTTGCCATTTTTATACAGCCATGTCACAAAAAAATGAGGGAAACCCCCACAAGGACCAAAGGATGTTAAATTAAAATGACCAGGTTTTTTTTCGATTTGCAGAAATCATAGTGATAATAAGTTTGTACCAGTATCGTTCCATTTTTAAGTCATTGATTCCAGTAAAGTAACCCAGTTTACCTTGGAAAGAGAATAGTTATTGACTAGGCAACTGTACATTTAGTGAAAACAAAGGGGCCCGAGAAAAAAAAGGGATGTTAGGCGATCACTTCGCGGACACCATTTGTGTTACTTTTTTTCACACTCGGGGACATAACGGCTTCCTGTTTTAAAACCCATGCGACCTAATTTTGTTGAGTTTTACCGTGTAATGTTGCCAGTTCAATTTTACAACACTTCTGTTTAAAACAGATATTGATATGTTATCCCAAAATTGTAATCAATGAAAAAAAAAAAAATCACTTTGCAGCACTGTCCCCTGAGGAAATCGTAACAAAATCGTGCCGTTAATGGCATAGCCCCCCTCGCCGGCTGTGTTTTCCCGTTTTACCCATTGTTTTTTCAGCAGCTGCTTTTAAAAATTTGTGGAACCCCACAGGGCCCAAAATTTTTTTTTTTAATGAAATAATATTTTTTTTTTTTTTACAGATTGGGGAAGTCATGATGCATAAAATGGTTTGTACCGGTTTGTTAGCGTTCAAGCTCATTTTTTTCAGTGAATGTGCTAAAGTTCCCTTGTACAAATGAAATATTTTTATGTGTATGTTTTATGTTACAGAATGTTGTTATGGCTTTGCTGCCCCTGCCAACCCCACATTTGTTTCTGTAAATTAATTTGTTTTGCAACAAACTTATCTCACGGCTTTTTCACCTTTTTTTGAGAGCACAAACAAATTTTATGAGGGGGAAAAATGAGCATCGTAGAGTGTGCCCAAAAATTCCCAAACTTTGGATTGATGCATGATAAACTCAAGGCCGAGTCATTCGAGGCCTTGTAACGAAATCGTGCCCGTTTAATTTTTGGGCATGCACTCTCTCTCGGCTCTTTTTCCTCATTTTAGCCATTGTTCTATACACCCCAAACCCCTAATAAAATGTATGGAAGCCACAAGGACCAATGTGATTTTAAATTGAAAAAATGACCGGGTTTTTTTTTGCGTTTACAAAAAATAAAAGTGCTTAAAAAGGGTTTGTACCATGTATCGCTGCCATTTTACCCCATTACTTCCAGTAATGTAACCCATTTTACCTTGGACAAGATAAAAAATTTTATATGTCTAGGCAACCTGTGCATTTGAGAAACGAAGGGCGAGCAAAAAGGATTTGGGGGCGATACACTTTGGGGGTCACACCATTTGTTTACTATTTGTTCACCCTCTGGACAAAAGGACATTCCATCCCTTTAAACCATGCGCCCCATCATGTATGTGAGTTCTTACCGGTAATGTTCCCATTTAAGTTTAAAACCCCTTCATGTTTAAAAAGGGGACAAAATGCATGAAAATTCCCCAAAATTTTAAAATCTTTAAAAAAAAAAATCCATGCACGCACAGTCCCTCGAGACATTCGAAATAAAGGGGTGACCTTAATTTGGCATAGCCCCAACGCCCGGCTGTGTTTTCCCCCTCTTAGCCATTGTTCTTTTCAGCCCCCTGTTTAAAAAATTTGAGGGAACCCCACAGGGACCAATGTGATTTTAATATGAAATGATATTTGTTTTTTTTACGTTTGGGAAGTCATGTGATAAAAGGGTTTGTACCGGTATTTTTGGGCCGTTTCAAGTCATTATTTTCGTAAATGTGCTAAGTTAACCTTGTAAAAATGAAAATTTATTATGTGTTGTATTATGTTACAAAAACGTTGTTATGGCTTTGCTCCCCCTGCCAAACCCACTTTTGTTTTCTGTAAAATTTAATTTGTTTTGTCAAAAATTTATCTCACGGCTATTTCCCATTTTTTTGAGAGCAAAAGTAATTTAAAAGGGGGAAAAATGAGCTTTCTACACTTTGACCCCCAAAATTCCCTAACTTTGGCATTGATGGCATGCCCAAAAATAAAGGGCCTGAGTCATTTCGAGGCCTTGTAACAAAATCGTGACCGTTAAATTGGCATAGCACTCTCTCTCGGCTTTTTTTCCCTCATTTTAGCATTGTTCTATACAGCCCTTTCTAATAAAATGTATGGAACCCCACAAGGACCAAAGTGATGTTGAATTGAAATGACCAGGTTTTTTTTTTTCGATTTGCAAAAATCATAGTGCATAATAAGGTTTGTACCATGTACGTTGCCAGTTTTAAGCTCATTGTTTCCCAGAAAATGTAATCCTTTTTACCTTGGAAAAAGAAATATTTATATGATAGGACCTGTACATTTAGTAGCAACAAGGGGCCCGAGCACAAAGGAGTTAGGCGATCACTTCGCGGTACACCATTTGTGTTACTATTTTTAACCTTGGACTAAGGGATTCCATCCCTTTAAAACCCTGCACCTATCATGTTGTTGCAGTTCTTCCCGTGTATGTTGCCATTTAAGTTTATAACACTTCATTTTTAAAAAACAGACTATTGGCACGTAATCCCAAAATTGTAACTAAATAAATAAAAAAAAAACTGCAGCACTGTCCCTCGAGGCATTCGTAACGAAATCGTGACCGTTAACTTGGCTGCCCCTCGCCCGGCTGTTTTATCCCGCTTGACCATTGTTTTTTTCGCCGCTGCTTTTAAAAATTTGATGGAATCCACAGGGCCCAAATTTTTTTTTTTTTATGAAAAAAAAGGTTGTTTTTTTTACGATTTGCGGAAGTCATGATGCATAAAATGGTTTGTACCGTGTATTTTTAGCGTTCAAGCTCATTATTTTCAGTGATGTGTAATTTTTTCTGAACAAATGAAATAGCTATTATGTGTATGTATTATGTTACGAACTGTTGTTTGGCTTTGCTCCCCCTGCCAACCCATTTTTTTTTCTCGAAAATTAAATTTGTTTTGTCAAAAAAATTTTTCAGGGGCTATTTCACCATTTTTTGAGAGAAACACCTAATTTTACGGGAAAAATGGGGCATCCTAGATGTGACCACCAAATTCCAAATTTTGGCATTGATAGCATGACAAAAACTAAAGGGCCTGATGTCCCTTCGAGGCCTTCTAACGAAATCGTGACCGTTAAATTGGATAGCACCCTCGCTCGGCTCTTTTTTTCCTTTTTACCCATTTTCTTACAGCGACTGCTACAAAAAAAATGTAGGGAAACCCCACGGGGCCCAAAAGTGATTTTGAATTAAAATGCCCCAGGTTTTTTTTCGATTTGCAGAAATCATGTGCATAAAAAGGTTTGTCCAGTTCGTTGCATTTTAAGCTCATTGATTCCAGTAAATGTACCCAGTTTACCTTGGACAAGATGAAATAGTTATTGACTAGGCAACCTGTACTTTAGTGAAAACAAAGGGCCCGAGAAAAAAAGATGTTAGGCGATCACTTCGCGGTCACACCATCTTGTGTTACTTTTTTTTCACATTGGCAAAAACGGCTTCCCATGTTTTAAAAAACATCGCCCCCTCTGAAAGTTGCAGTTTTACCGTGAAATGTTGCCATTTCAATTTTAAAAACCTTCATGTTTAAAAAAACAGCTTTTTGATATGTTAAAACCAAAATTGTAACTCAATGAAAAAAAAAAAAATACATGCACGCACATGTCCCCTCGAGGCAATCGTAACGAAATCGTGACGTTAATTGGCATAGCCCCCTCCCCCGGCTGGTTTTCCCCCTTTAGCCATTTTTTTTTTCGCACGTGCTTTAAAAATTTTTGATGGAACCCACGGGACCAATTTTTTTTTTTTAATGAAAAAATAGTTTTTTTTTTTTTACAGATTGGGGAAAGTCATGATGCTTAAAATGGTTTGTCCCGGTTTTGTTAGCAGTTCAAGCTCATTATTTTCAGTAAATGTGCTCAAGTTAACCTTGTAAAAATGAAATAGTTATTAGGTATGTTTTATGTTACGAATGTTTTTTAGGGCTTTGTCCCCCTGCCAAAAACCCCACATTTGTTTCTCTTTAAAATTTAAATTTTTGTTTTGTAAAAACTTATCTCACGGTTTATTTAAATTTTTTTGAGAGCAAAAATAATTTTGAGGGGGAAATGAGCATGTAGAGGTTGCCCACTAAATTCCTAATTTGGCATTGATAGCATGATACAACTAAAGGCCTGTTCCTTCGAGCCTTCGTAACAAAATCGTGACCGTTAAAATTTTGGCTTAGCACTTCTTCGGTCTTTTTTCCCTCATTTTACCCATTGTTTATACACCCCATGCCTACATAAAATGTAGGAAAGCCAAAAGGACCAATGTGATTTAAATTGAAATGACGGGTTTTTTTTTTTGCGATTTACAGAAATCAAAAGTGCTTAAAAAGGGTTTTGTAATGTATCGCTGCCATTTTTAAGCCATTTTCCAGTAAATGTAATCCAGTTTACTTGGAAAAGATGAAATAGTTATATGTCTAGGCTCCTGTGCATTTGTAGCAACGAAGGGCCGGGGCACAAAGGATGTTAGGCGATCCCTTTTGCGGTCACCCCATCTTGTTGTATATTTGTTCACCCTCTGGAATAAGGACATTCCATGCTTAACCTGCGACCATATGTATGTAGCAGTTTTACCGTGTAATGTTGCCGTTAAATTTTACAACCTTCATGTTTAAAAACAGACTAAGGCTGAATAAAAAAAATTTTACTCAATTAATAAAAAAAATCACATGCACGCCATGTCCCCTCGGACATTCGTAAATAAATGGTGACCGTTTTTTTGGCATAGCCCCAACGCCCGGCTGTTTTTTCCCCCTCTTAGCCATTGTTTTTTTCAGCCCGCTGTTTTTAAAAATTTGATGGAATCCCACGGGACCAATGTGATTTTAATATGAAATGATAGTTGTGTTTTTTACGATTTGCGGAAGTCATGATGAAAAAAATGGTTTGTACCGTGTATTGTTGGCCGTTTAAAGCTCATTATTTTCAGTAAGTGCTAAAGTTAACTTGTACAAAGAAATATTTTTTTGTGTATGTATTATGTTACAAAACTTTTGTTTGGCTTTGCTGCCCTGCCAACCCTTTTTTGTTTTCTTTTAAAATTAAATTTGTTTTGTCAAAAACTTATTCACGGCTATTTCCCCAATTTTCTTGAGAGACAAGAAATTTTTAAAAGGGGGAAATGAGCATTCTACACTGTGACCACCAAATTCCTAATTTGGTTTGATGGCATGACAAAAAATAAGGGCCCTGATGTCACTTCGGGCCTTCGTAACGAATCGTGCCCGTTAAATTGGATAGCACTCTCTCTGGGCTCTTTTTTCCCTCATTTTAGCCATTTTTTTCTTCGCCCACTGTCTACATAAAATGTTGGAACCCCACAAGGCCCAAAAAGTGATGTTGAATTAATGACGGTTTTTTTTTTTCGTTTGCAGAAATCTAGTGCAAAAGGTTTGAAATGTATGTTCCCAGTTTAAGCTCTTTTGATTCCAAAAAATTGTAACCCAGTTTACCTTGGAAAGATGAAATAGTTATATGATAGGAACCTGTAATTTAGTGCAACAAAGGGCGAGCACAAAGGATGAGGCGATAATTTCGCGGTCCACCTTTTGTGTTATATTTTTCACCTTGGACATAACGGATTCCGCCTTAACCCTGCGACCTATATGTTGTTGCATTTCTTTCCGTGTATTGTGCCTTTAAGTTTAAAAACACTTCTGTTTAAAAAGACTTTGGCATGTAATACCAAAATTGTAACTCAATGAAAAAAAAAAAAATCACATGCACGCAATGTCCCCTCGAGGATTCGAAACGAAATCGTGCCCGTTAATTTGGATGGCCCCCTCGCCGGCTGTTTTTTTCCCCGTTGAGCCATTGTTTTTTCGCCGCTGCTTTTAAAATTTTGGATGGAATCCCAAAGGGCCCAATTTTTTTTTTAATAAAAAAAAAATGGGTTGTTTTTTTTACGATTTGCGGAAGTCATGATGCTAAAAGGGTTTTGTACGTGTTTTGTTGGCATTTCCCAAGTATTTTTTCAGAAAAAATTTGTCAAGTTTCCCTTTGGGAAAAATGAAATGCTTTATGTGTACGTTTTATGTTACGAACTATTGTTATGGTTTTGCTCCCCCTGAAAACCCCACTTTTGTTTTTTCGTATAATTAATTTGTTTTGTCAAAAAACTTATCTCACGGTATTTCACCTTTTTCTTGAGACACAAACTAATTTATGAGGGGGAAATGAGCACCCTTTGACTTTGACCACCAAATTCCAAATTTTGGGCTTTGATAGATGACCATAAAGGCCTGATGCCTTCGGGGCCTTGTAACGAAATCGTGACCGTTAAAATTGGCTTAGCCCCCCTCGCTCGGCTCTGTTTTCCTCTTTTTAGCCATTGTTCTATACAGCCCACTGTCTACATAAAATGTAGGGAAAACCCCCAAGGCCAAAGTGTGTTGAATTGAAATGACCAGGTTTTTTTTTCGATTTGCAGAAATCATATTTGCATAATAAGGTTTGTACCATGTATCGTTGCCAGTTTAAGCTCATTGATTCCAGTAAATGTAATCCAGTTTACCTTGGACAAGATGAAATAGTTATATGATAGGCAACCTGTACATTTAGTAGCAACGAAGGGCCGAGCACAAAGGATGTTAGGCGATACACTTCGCGGTACACCATCTTGTGTTACTATTTTTCACACTTTGGACATAACGGCATTCCATGCCTTAAACCCTGCGACCTTTTCATGTATGTTGCAGTTCTTACCGTTGTATTGTTGCCAGTTCAAGTTTATAACACTTCATTTTTTAAAACAGACTATTGGCATGTAATCCCAAAAATTTGGTAACTCAATGAATAAAAAAAAATCACATGCACGCACATGTCCCCTCGAGGCATTCGAAACGAAATCGTGACCGTTAACTTGGCATAGCGCCCTCGCCCGGCTGTGTTTTCCCCGCTTGAGCCATTGTTCTTTTCAGCCCGCTGCTTTTAAAAATTTGATGGAATCCCACGGGACCAATGTTTTTTTTTAATTTGAAAAAAATAGTTGTTTTTTTTACGTTTTGCGGAAGTCATGATGATAAAGGGTTTGTACCGTGAATTGTTGGCAGTTCAAGCTCATTATTTTCAGTAAATGGGGCTCAAGTTTACCTTGGAAAAAATGAAATAGCTATTATGTGTAGTATTATGTTACAGAACTATTGTTATGGCTTTGCTGCCCCTCCCAACCCCACTTTTGTTCTTTCGTATAATTAATTTTTTTTTGTCAACAAACTTATCTCACGGCTATTTCACCATTTTCTTGAGAGCACAAACTAATTTATGGGGGGGAAATGAGCATCCTAGATGTGACCACCGAATTCCTAACTTTGGCATTGATAGCATGACACAACTCTAGGCCTGATGTCCTTCGAGGCCTTCGTAACGAAATCGTGACCGTTAAATTGGCATAGCACCTCGCTCGGCTCTGTTTTCCTCATTTTTAGCCATTGTTCTATACAGCCGACTGTCTACATAAAATTTTGGAACCAACAAGGACCAAAGTGATGTTGAATTGAAATGGACCAGTTTTTTTGCGATTTACAGAAATCATAGCGCTTAATAAGGTTTTTTACCATGTATCACTGCCAGTTTAAGCCCATTACTTCCAGTAAATGTAATCCAGTTTACCTTGGACAAGATGAAATAGTAATATGTCTAGGCAACCTGTGCATTTAGTAGCAACAAAGGGCCGAGCACAAAGGATGTTAGGCGATACACTTTGCGGTCACACCATCTAGTTGTACTATTTGTTCACCCTCTGGACATAGGACTTTCCCAAACCCTTTTAACCATGCGCCCCACATGTATTTTGGGGGGGGGGGGGGGGGGGGGGGGGGGGGGGGGGGGGGGGGGGGGGGGGGGGGGGGGGGGGGGGGAAAAAAAAAAAAAAAAAAAAAAAAAAAAAAAAAAAAAAAAAAAAAAAAAAAAAAAAAAAAAAAAAAAAAAAAAAAAAAAAAAAAAAAAAAAAAAAAAAAAACCTTTTTGGACAAGATAAATATTTATACTAGGAACCCTGTACATTTAGTGCAACGAAGGGCCGAGCAAAGGTGTTAGGCGTTTACACTTCGCGGCACACCATTTGTGTTATTTTTTTTCACACTCTGGACATAACGGCTTTCCATGCCTTAAACCCTCCCCTATTGTATTTGCATTTTTTCCGTGTATTTTTGCCAGTTCAAGTTTAAAACACTTCATTTTTTAAAACAGACTTTTGGAGTAATCCCAAAAAATTGTAACTCAATAATAAAAAAAAATCACATGCCCACAGTCCCCTCGGGTTCGAAACGAAATCGTGACCGTTAATTTGGGCATAGCGCCCTCGCCGGCTTGTTTTCCCGCTTGACCCTTTGTTTTTTTCAGCCGCGCTTTTAAAAATTTGAGGGAAATCCCAAGGGACCAATGTTTTTTTTTTAATGAAAAAAATAGGTTTTTTTTTTTACAAATTGCGGAAGTCTGATGATAAAATGGTTTGTACCGTAATTTTGCAGTTCAACCCAAAATTTTTTCAGTAAAGTGCTAATTTACCTGGACAAAGAAATAGTTTTATTGTAGTATTTTTTTTTCAAAAAACTTTGTTATGGCTTTGCTGCCCCTGCCAACCCCATTTTTTGTTTTTGTAAAATTAATTTTTTTGTCAACAAACTTTTTCCAGGGCTATTTCCCCATTTTTTTGGAGCAAATAATTTTGGGGGGGGAAAATGAGCATCCAACGTGCCCACCAAAATTCCTAACTTTGGCATTGATGCAGACAAACTCAAGGCCTGATGTCCTTCGGGCCTCGTAACAAAATCGGGGCCCTTAAATTGGATAGCCCCCACCCTCGGCTTGTTTTCCTCATTTTAGCCATTGTTCTATACAGCCCACTGTTACATAAAATGTATGGAACCCCAAAAACAAGGCCCCAAAGTGATTTAAATTTGAATGACCGGGGTTTTTTTTCGATTTCAGAAATCATAGGTTTAAAAAGGTTTGTACCATTTTCCCTCCCATTTTAAAAGCCATTATTCCCAGTAAATGTAATAAATTTACTTGGACAAGATGAAATAGAAAATATGCTAGGAAACCTGTCTTTGTAGAAACAAAGGGGCCGGCACAAAGGGTGTTAGGCGATACATTGGGGTCACACCATTTGTTTACTATTTTTCACCCTTTGGACTAGGCTTTCCCAAGCTTAAACCTGGGACCCATCGTATGTTGATTCTTCCGTGAAATGTTCCCAGTTCAAGTTTCAACATTCAGTTTAAACAGACTTTTGGGAGAAAATCCCAAAAATTTAACTCAATTAATAAAAAAAAATACATCAGACATGCCCCCCTCGGGGCATTCGTAAAAATGTGACCGTTAATTGGCAAGCGCCCCCCCCGGCGGGTTTTTCCCCTTTAGCCATTGTTTTTTTCGCCCTGCTTTAAAAATTTGATGGAATCCCACAGGGACCAATGTTTTTTTTTATGAAATAATATTTTTTTTTACTTTGCGGAAGTCATATGCATAAAAGGGTTTTTGTCCGGTATTGTTCCCTTCAAGCTCATTATTTTCAGTAATGTGCTAAATTTAACCCTTTTGTACAAATAAAATATTTTATTATGTGTATGTATTATGTTAAAAAACTGTTGTTATGGTTTTGCTCCCCCTCCCAACCCCACTTTTGTTTTCTCGTAAAATTTAAATTTGTTTTTCAAAAAACTTATCTCCGGCTATTTCACCATTTTTTGAGAGCCAAATAATTTATGGGGGGGAAAATGAGCTTCAAATGGACCACAAATTCCTAATTTTGGCATTGATGCATGAAAAACTCAAGGCCTGATGCCCTTCGGGGCTTCGTAAAAAATCGGACCAAATTTTTGGCATAGCACTCTTCTCGGCTCTGTTTTCCTCTTTTACCTTTTGTTCTATAAGCCCCTGCCTACATAAAATTTTGGCCCCAACAAGGCCAAGTGTTTTTTAAATTTGAAATGACCATTTTTTTTTTTCGATTTCAAAAATCAAGTGCAATAAGGTTTTGAAAATGTATCTTCCCAGTTTAACCCCATTTTTTTCCAAAAAATGTAATCCAGTTTCCCTTGGACAAAATGAAATAGTTATATGCTAGGCAACCTTTTTATTTAGTAGAACAAGGGCCGAGCACAAAGGAGTTGGGCGATACACTTGCGGTTCACACCATCTTGTTTTACATTTTTCACCTCTGGACATAAGAATTCCTCCCTTAAACCTGCCCCCATATGTATTTTTGCGTTTTTTTCCGTGAAATGTTGCCAGTTCAAGTTTAAACTTTTTCATTTTTAAAACAGACTATTGGCATGAATACCAAAATTTTAACTCAATTTAAAAAAAAATCACAGCCGCACTTCCCCCGGGGCATTCGTAAAAATGGGCCGTTAATTTGCATACCCCCCCCCGGCTGTGTTTTCCCCCTTTACCCATTGTTCTTTTCACCCGCTGTTTTTAAAAATTGGATGGAATCCCAAGGGCCCAAATTTTATTTTAAATAAAAAAATTTAGTTGTTTTTTTTTACGATTTGCGGAAGTCATGATGATAAAATGGTTTGTCCCGTGAATTGTTGGCGTTTCAAGCTCTTTTATTTCAGTAAATGTGCTCAAGTTAACCTTGGACAAATGAATATTTATTTGTGTAGTTTTATGTTACAGAATTTGTTATGGCTTTGCTGCCCCCCAAACCCCCATTTTTGTTTTTCGTTATAATTAATTTTTTTTTCAAAAAAACTTATCTCACGGCTATTTCCCCTTTTTCTTGAGGCACAAATAATTTATAGGGGGAAAGGGCATCCAAAACTGTGACCACCAAATTCCAAACTTTGGATTGATGCATGACACAACTCAAGGCCTGAGTCCCTTCGAGGCCTTCGAAAAGAAAATGGGGCCCCGTTAAATTGGCATAGCACCCTCCTCGGCTCTGTTTTCCTATTTTAGCCTTTGTTCTTTTCACCCCACTGTTACATAAAATGTATGGCCCCCACAAGGACCAAAGTATGTTGAATTTGAAATGACCGGGTTTTTTTTTCGATTTCAAAAATCATAGGCTTAAAAAGGTTTGTACCATGATCTTGCCAGTTTAACCATTATTCCAGAAAATGAATCCAGTTTCCCTTTGGACAAGATAAAATAGTATATGCTAGGAAAACCTGTCTTTTAGGCAACGGGGGCGGCACAAAGGAGTTAGGCGTTTAAAATTGGGGTCACACCATTTTGTTTACTATTTTTACCTCGGACATAAGGCTTTCAGTTTAAAACCTGCGCCCCATCATGTATGGTTGCATTTCTTAGTGAAAATTTTTTCCCAGTTAAATTTTTAAACACTTCATGTTTAAAACAGATAGGGCATGTAATACCAAAATTGTAACTCAATAAAAAAAAAAAATCAATGCACGCCTTTCCCCCTCGGGGCATTCGTAAAAATCGTGCCCGTTAATTGGCATGCGCCTCGCCCGGCTGTGTTTTCCCCCTTTAGCCATTGTTTTTTTCACCGCTGTTTTTAAAAAATTTGATGGAATCCCAAGGGACCAATGTTTTTTTTTTTTTGAAAAAATGGGTTTTTTTTACGATTTGCGGAGTCATGATGCAAAAAAAGGGTTTTTGTACCGTGATTTTGGGGCCTTTTTCAAGCCTTTATTTTCAGTAAATGTGCTCAATTTTAATTTGGGGAAAAGAAATATGATTTTGTTAGTATTATTTACAGAACTTTTTTTGGGCTTTGTGCCCCTCCAACCCCATTTTTGGGTTTTTCGTATAATTAATTTTTTTGTCAAAAAACTTATCTCAGGGCTATTTCACCATTTTCTTGAGACACAAATAATTTATGGGGGGGAAAAGGGGCATTTACACCCCCCCCAAATTCCTAACTTTGGCTTGAGGCATGACCAATAAAGGCCTGATTCCTTCGAGGCCTTTTCGTAACGAAATGTGACCGTTAAATTGGCATAGCACCCCCTCGGCTCTGTTTTCCTCATTTTAGCCATTGTTCTATAAGCCCACTGCTACATAAAATTTGGGAAACCCCCACAAAAAGGAAAAAGTGATTTAAATTGAAATGACCGGGTTTTTTTTTTTCGATTTCAGAAATCAAAGTGCAAAAAAGGTTTGTACCATGTATCGTTTGCCAGTTTTGCCTTATTCCCAGTAAATGTAACCCAGTTTACTTGGAAAAGATAAATTTTTATTGCGGGAAACCCCTGTCATTTAGTAGCAACAAGGGCCCGAGCACAAAGGATGTTAGGCGATACACTTGCGGTCACACCATTTGTGTTACTATTTTTCCCTCTGGAATAAGGCATTCCTCCCTTTAAAACCCCTGCCCCCCTTCAGTTGTTGCGTCTTCCGGTATTGTTCCCAGTTCAATTTTAACACTTCATGTTTAAAACAGACTAGGGATGTAATCCAAAATTTAAACTCAATAAAAAAAAAAAATCACATGCACGCACATTCCCCTCGAGCTTTTCGTAAAAATGTGCCCGGGAATTTGGGCTAGCCCCCCGCCCGGCTGTGTTTTCCCCCCCTTAGCCATTTTCTTTTCAGCCCGCTTTTTTTTAAAATTTGAGGGAAACCCCAAAGGGGCCAATGTTTTTTTTTAATAAAAAAAATAGTTTTTTTTTTTAGATTTGGGAAGTCATGATGAATAAAATGGTTTGAAACCGGAAATTGTTGGCATTCAAGCTCATTATTTTCAGTAAATGTGCTAAAAGTTTCCCTTTGGGGACAATGAAATAGCTATTTTGGTACATTATGTTACAAAACTATTGTTAGGCTTTGCTCCCCCTGCCAACCCCACTTTTGTTTTTCGTAAAATTTAATTTTTTTGTCAACAAACTTATCTCACGGCATTTCACATTTTCTTGAGAGCAAAAATAATTTATGGGGGGGAAAAATGACATCCTAATGTGACCACCAATTCCAAATTTTGGCATTGATGCAACACAACCCAGGCCTGATGCCCCTTCGGGGCCCTTCGTAACGAAATCGTCCCTTTAAAATTTGGGGCATAGCACCCTCCCGGGCTCGTTTTCCTATTTTACCCATTGTTCTATACAGCCATTTCTACATAAAATGTAGGAAACCCCCCAAAAGGCCAAAAGTGATTTGAATTAAAATGACCGGGTTTTTTTTGCGATTTACAAAAATAAAGGCTTAATAAGGTTTGTACCATGTATCCTGCCATTTAACCCCATTATTCCCGTAAATGTAATCCATTTTTACCTTGGACAAGAGAAATAGTAATATGTCTAGGCAACCTGTGCATTTATGAAAAACAAAGGGGCCGAGCACAAAGGTTTTAGGCGATACATTTTGGGGTCACACCCCTTTTTTCT
>JASTWB010000557.1:0-14057 GCA_032158295.1 Pycnopodia helianthoides | reverse complement strand
GACCCTGGTGTCGTATGCGTATTTGGACATCTTTGGAAACCCAGGTTTCCACATACATTCCTTTTATATGTGAGGGAAACAAAATTAGGTATTTCAACGGGCCCAAATGCTTGAATACACATTAGACTTGCACAGTCTGTAGTTCATTGAAAATATGGCTGGTCTTTCTCGACTTTTATCCAAATATTAGAGTGATCTCATACCTCTCCAAGGCCAGCGTGCTTTCTCGCTTTACTTTCTGATCTCTTCAGAAGTTCTTCCGGGGGATTCAAGACGACGACCGATCCGTCTTTCAGTCTCAGCTTGTGCAGTTTCTTCTTCCTTCTGCTCGGAGATGACCTCGACCTCTCGGATCGTTGTGAGGAAAGCTCTGAGCCATCGTCGGAGAAGTTATCGATATCGTTGCTGATGAGGGAGGAGGTTAACAAAATGTAGTTTCAAAGATGTCAACTGGCCTCTTGTCATTAGGTCTGCTCATTGGAATTGAACCAGGGCCACAGGGGTGAGAGGCAAGCGCTATATGCACTAGCCAACCAATTAGGAATCGAACCAGGGCCACAGGGGTGAGAGGCAAGCGCTATATGCACTAGCCAACCCATTAGGAATCGAACCAGAGCCACAGGGGTGAGAGGCAAGCGCGTTGTGCACTAGCGTCCCAATTTGGAATCGAACCAGGGCCACAGGGGCGAGAGGCAAGCGCGTTATGCACTAGCGTCCCAATTTGAAATCGAACCAGGGCCACAGGGGTGAGAGGCAAGCGCGTTATGCACTAGCGTCCCAATTTGGAATCGAACCAGGGCCACAGGGGTGAGAGGCAAGCGCGTTATGCACTAGCCACCCAATTTGGAATCGAACCAGGGCCACAGGGGTGAGAGGCAAGCGCGTTATGCACTAGGGTCCCAATTTGGAATCGAACCAGGGCCACAGGGGTGAGAGGCAAGCGCTTTATGCACTAGCCACCCAATTTGGAATCGAACCAGGGCCACAGGGGTGAGAGGCAAGCGCGTTATGCACTAGCCACCCAATTTTTTATTCATGTCACAAATCAGAACCCCTACAAACTCATGTTACTTTAAACATATTAGCAGCCAAGCCTTTCTCACAACACCTGCAATGATCGTAACCCTAACTACTAGTGACGGTTCTGTTGATCAGAACTATACCCACCTGTAGTTATCTCCATTACGTTTTCTTTGCTTGCTGGATGAGCTGCTACCATTCTCTGTGGGAATGTCAACGATCTTTAGACCCAAGCCTTGAAGGTCAGGTTTCTCTTCATCGCTGGAGGCTCCGTTGTCTGCCGGATCGGACAACGATAAATCTGAGAAGGAATCCATCACCCTGGAGAGAGATACCGGTACACAGTAATACAGGGGACATTTTTTTGTTTTGCATTTAAATAATATTAATAATAAAACAAAACCTTAAGTGGAGACCATTAATTTTTTTTAATAATCATTACCATATTATGCACAGACATGGCTAACAAAATTTGATTTTCCAGGTAAAAGCGTCTAGAAAAATAAATGCAAGGCAGGCAGTGTATATTTTTTCAGCACATGAACATGTGCAGTGACTGTTAGGAGGGACTTGGACATTGAATTGCAGACTTTATTTCCCTTAGAAAAAAACAACTTTTTTAACATGGGCCGAAGGAAGCTGATCAAAACTGAAGTGGGTGCTATCAGATGAAATTGCTAATTCTACCCACTTCACTGTATAAAGGGGACAGAATCTCCAGGGGGAGGGAGTTGGACAGCATCGGGGGGGGGGGGGGGGTGGACAGAATCTCCTGCAAGTGCAACATTGGCACTGTATCCACTATTTATCAAAACTGAGTATTGTTTTGTTCTAATAGTGACTGTCAGAAGTGTTGGTACGGTACAACAAGTCAGTAGCCCCATAATTTCATAAAATAGTGGTACGCTGGACTCTGGGGCTGTGCGCTTCTTGATTAACTAAAAAGCGAGGCCGAGGGAAACCACGGGGCTGTGCCACAAAATAACCTATAATAATCATCTCTCGACCAAAAAGGTCAAACAAATAAAATGTATTTATTCTGCTCCAGTGCTTAGTTGTGGCATTGCCACTATGTCAGTATGTGCAGGGTGACTGGAGCCCCCCCCCCCCCCCCCCCCCACTCTCCCGTCTGAACTCTGATCATCTTAGGAATAGGAATAGTACTACTAGTAGTACCACCATGGTACCAGCGACCAGGGCTAGACGGCACATAATCATTATAATTATTTTGCTTACTGGCAGTAGAAGTTGAACTGCTACACAAGTTCTATAGCTAAATTACCCTATCACCAATGGCTAAAGCTAAAAGTATACAACAGTCATGACGACAGTGCTGGTTGGTTTACGTTTACGCGGCGGTAGAGACGAGACTCGGGATAATTTAATTGGCAGTTTTGGATGCCGGTATCCACACTGGAATTTTAAAAAATCAAAATGAGAAAAAAGGGGGCTTTTAACATCTGATTGTGTTTTGTGTTTGTAATACTTACGACTTCCGTACAAAACTCCAATATTTGTGTCAATAAAAGAGTCTTGTTGCTATGAAAACGATCAACTGCCTTTTCTCCATTCTTCACGTTCTCGTTCACTGCAAAAATTCGGCGTTGAATGAAGCGCCCTCTGTTGTTGAAACATAATCATTATTATTTCCCACACTGCAGTGCCGCTCTTATTGCGCGAAGTCATTGCTCGGCCCCAAAAATCAAAATTAACACCATAGGGTGTTTAAAAAAAACACCACTGTAGTCGTGTTGGCAAAATCTAGTGCTATTTTATTAACACCCTATGATGTAAATGTTGCTTCATTTTCGGTATCTATATGTGATAACACCCATGGTGTCAACTTTTAACACCTCAGTTTTTGCAGTGTAGGCCCCTACTGAAGAGACCCAAATGCACCTCTGTTTTTTTGAAGGATTATAAGTGTGAACTAATTAATTTCCCTGACAAGTATAGGTCCCTTAAAATAGGAAGTAATTCTTTAAATCTGGGTCAATTAAAACCCGTGATCGACAGTCCTAATTTAAAAACAAAGGGTAAAATAAAATAATAAAATAGACATGATAGTGACTGTCTCCATAGCATATCCTGTTGTTGTTTCCAGGTGGTATTTTCAAGGATTGTGTAAAGTTATAATATCGACTAAAAGGATTATCACAAAAAATATTATCGTGGGAATAAAAAGCAACAACAAACAAACAACTCAAAAGTCTGCAGAGCATTCAGGACTAATGCAACATTTTGACAACATGAAATTTCTTTGTAAATGTTGTATCGATCACTCTCTTGTCTATGAATCAATTTAATTTTTTCAAATGAATGTTGGACGCTTTTGTCTTTATGATTGGGCAAGTCTATGACCTAGTCGGGGGGTGGATGATTTGTCGTTGATGCAGCTGCTGTAGGGGCTTGTTCTGAACCCATCCGCCCCGGGCCCCGCCCGCCCCCGCGGTGCTTAAAAGACTCAGCTAGAAAGGAAGGAGTGGGGTTGTGTGAGTGGAGTTAGGGCGTGTGGAGCTGAGGTTGAGGGAGGGGGTGGAGGGGAAGGGATACTCAATATACCACTTATACAAAAATGCACTTTGGTGTTTGTTAGAAGTGAGACAAAGTTGTTTCACAGTTCTAGTTTTTAAGTATGCTCATCGAATTACTAAATCTGTTTTACCTTCGGGAATGAAACGTAAACAAATGACGTCAAGGTATAATCCGTTCCATGGATGCACAAGATCAATTATTTTGTATTGATTAATGTGTTGTTTACTCAGATACTTTGTTTCTAGTGGGTATATAATGAGCATTGGTTTCAGTCGGTGTTTCAGTTGGTAGTAGTGTTGTGTACACCCACAGTGATTCGACAGTTACCATGGGGGTTCCTACAGGATTAATCGGTCTCCTGATGATCGCAACGTGTCTGTGCAGATCAACTTTTGCAGGTATTTATTTATTTTTGATAACTCATACACGAATTTTTGTGTCGTCTGTTTCGTTTGTCCGCCCAATGAAAGACACCAAGACGTTATTTGTAAACATTGATGATCAGCCAAAATAATGACGAGAGTTTTGTTTTTATATTCACCATTTCATTATAATTGATGAACTAATTGATTGATTAATTAACTTATAAAGTTTCTCTACTTTGCTGAGTATCTTCCCAGGAGAAGAATTCCTAGTTCTTTATCGATGTTTTTGGCTCTCAGTTTGGTTAAGGACAACTGTAGAATTATTCATTTAGGGACCTAGTGGTAAGGTGGGGGGGGGGGGGTTCATTAACACGCACTAAAATTCACGTATGTTTCCCTAATTAATTCAAACTATAGGCGTTCTCTTGTTTTTGCATTCAAACTAGTTTTTGACGTGCATAAAAGTAATGATTTTGTTGTTGTAAATCAGGTTTGTTTCAGTCATTCTGTTTAGTTAACAATCAGGACTACATTTTCATCATTCTTCAGTTGAATTTCTGCTATCAAATTTATGAAATGGTTGACCATGGCAGCGTCTTGCTGTTGGCTTTCGCGAAATTAAATGTATTTTCTTGCGTTACAGGGTATAGCAGGAAAATATTGTCTGTTGGGCACTAGCAAGCGGGTACGCTTGTAAAGGATTTGGTATGCATAGCCCAAGTTGGGCTAGGAATGTAGCACAAGGTGTGGCGCATTCCTGAAGGCGCCACAACCCAGTAACAGAATGGATTTGGGATCATTCTAGCCCGCGAACACCGTTCTGCTGGGACGGTTTAGTTTACATTCCTTTCCGCAATGGCGACATCGGACACATCAGTTTTGATCAGAAATATAGTCCATGAGCAAGTCAAGGAATCACAGGCAATGTTGGTTAACAAATTAGATGAGCTAATGACCGCCAAACTCAATTGCTTCAACCAACAAATTAATGAAAATCAACGAATGCTGAGCGAGGTTCAAGTCGCAAAAATTGAGCAAATCAACATCGACAAATATAAGTTCAAAAAGAAGGGCAACGAAGAGCAATTCAAGGCCAACGCAAAGGTACAACAAAAGCTTAAGGAAGCTGACGCCTTTTTAAAAGAAGACATCCAGGTCTGCCGAGCAACCACGAGTGCCCAAGAAAAGATTGGAGAAGGTATGCAGTTGATAGAATACAGGCAAAAACTAATAAAGATGGCAGACAATTCAGAGCTTGGCTGGAAAACTGTCGCAGAATATGAAGCCAGTACCATCGCAGACGACTCAGAAGACGAGAAAAAGATGTGGAAAGCAGAGACAAGAGCGCAAAGAAAGATGAAACAAGGCAAAAAGATTACACATACCAAAAGACAGTACCCCTACAGCCGACCGACGCAACCTAACCCAGCAACAGTAATCCGAGGAGGAGCAGCGAACATCATTCCGGCGAGAAAGCCGGAGTATGTTTCTCCTGTGGCAAATCGGGCCACTGGCGTACGGAGTGCAGGAGTTTGCAGATGCCAGAAGGGCAAACTAAGATAAGTTATCTTACAAAATCCATTTGTACAAAGGGAGAAACAAACAAAGGAAATGGTGTATTATCTAGCAGTAAGACAAGTAGCTATACAGAAGGCATTACGCCGGTAGGAAGGCTAAAAAAGGCAGCGGGAAAATGGGAAAGTATTGGTACAAATCAAGTATTGTTAAATATCATAAAGGAAGGATATGTGCTGCCACTTTACAGTCTTCCAGCTTCAGCAGAATTAGAAAACAATAGGTCAGCTAGAGAACACAAAGCCTTTGTTGAAAGTGAGTTACTTAAGCTTAAAACCAAAGGATGCGTTTCACAAGTGAAAGTTAAACCAGAGGTGGTTAATCCTTTAACAGTGTCGGATAAGGATTCCAAGCTCAGGTTAGTGTTAGATTGTAGACATGTCAATCCACACCTGTACAAGTACAAATTCAAGTACGAGGAGGCCCGTACGGCCAAGGTCACGTTCAAACAGGGTGATTATGTATTTGGCTTCGATTTAAAATCAGCCTACCATCATGTGGAGATACATCAGAGCCACAGAAAATATTTAGGTTTTGCATGGGATTTTGAAGAGGGACGGAGGTATTTCATCTTCAATGTTTTACCATTCGGTATTTCAACAGCCGCATATTTGTTTACAAAACTGACGAGGGCATTCGTGAAGCATTGGAGGTCCAAAGGATTCAATATAATTATGTTTCTTGATGACGGTTTTGGGGGAGCCAAAGATTTTCATGCTGCGGAAATAATGGGTACAGCAGTAAAGCAAGATTTAGAAGATTTGGGGTTCTTACTTGCAGAAGCAAAGTGCGAATGGCAACCCCAAACTAGGCTAACATGGTTAGGACTAGATTGGGATATGGAAGAAGGCAAGGTGTATGTTACAGACAAAAGAGTACAAAAGACGTTGAACTCGGTTTTGTCATTGTTGGACAAGCTAAAGGAAAGCAGGATAGTTCCTGTCAGAGAATTAGCAGGATTAGCAGGACAAATAATATCCATGCAGGCCGCAATGGGTAAAGTTGTACAACTTAAAAGTAGAGAGATGTTCAATTGCATAAACAGTAAAGCCAGTTGGAATGCTCCAGTGCTTGTCAGTAATGGGGCAAAGGAGGAATTAAGATTCTGGCGAAGCCAAATCAAGACCCTTAATGGCAGAGCTTTGCAGGAAACTTTCCAGTTTGCTCACAATATTTATTCAGACGCATCAGGCGTAGGTTATGGAGGTTTCATAGAAGAGCAGGAAGGATCAGAGGTTACAGGAACCTGGTCACAATCAGAAAGTGGAAAAAAGTTCCACATGGAGGGAACTTGAGGCAGTGAATAGAACATTGCATTCCCTTAAGAACAGCCTGGAAGGGCAATGTGTGCAATGGCACACAGACAACAAGAATGTTGTTGGTATCATTCAAAAGGAGAGCAAGAAACCCGAATTGCAAACCAAAGCAATAGAGATACATACAGTTTGTGAAGGATGCAATATAACTGTAGTTCCAATTTGGATACCACGGGAAAGAAATCAAATAGCTGATGTGCTAAGCAGGTATTCAGACAGTGACGACTGGATGGTAGATAGAACAATATTTAGCAGATTACATAAGGCATGGGGACCTTATTCCACTGATAGGTTCGCAGCTGATTACAATAATCAGTGTGAGAGGTTTAATTCTAAATGGTGGTGCCCAGGTACATCGGGTATTGACGCTTTCATGCAACCATGGGGTGCAGATTGCAACTGGTGGGTGCCCCCTCCTAGGCTTATCAGTAGAACAGTAGATAAGCTCGTCAAAGAAAAAGCAAAAGGTACGCTAATTATTCCTTTCTGGAAATCAGCATCATTTTGGCCCAAAATCCACAATGGTAATACTTTCAGGCCATTCGTGTCGGATTTCAAAACCCTTCACGCAAATGTGTTACATAAAGGTAGAGGCAACAATGGCATATTTGGTAGCAAAGCCAGTAATTTTAACATGATAGCTGTGAATGTAACGTTCTGAGTTGCTCTTGTTACAGATTTAGGACTCAGACAAGCGGTTGTCCGAGATGTAATTTCCACGGGAATGACATCAGGGCACATGCTTTCACTAGCCAAGAGTATGGCTAACCATCTACTCCAATCAAGGAGCGAGGGCACCGTATCCAAATACTTCGGAGCATTCAGAAGATGGGAACATTTCATCACGGCAGAAGGGGGACAAGCCATGCATGCAGAACCAGTACACGTCGCTTTGTACCTGACACATCTTATGGATTCCGGCTGCTCTACAGGGGTAATCCAGGCGGCAGTTTACGGGATTAAATGGGCACACAAGATCCAGGGAGCCACGGACCCAACGGACAATAATTATGTAATTAATTTAATAGAAGCATCTAAGAGGCAAAATAGTGCACCAGTGGTGAAAAAAGACATAGTTTCAACCGAACAAATAATCACACTTTGTGAAAATTACTCAACATCACAAGATTTGCTAGTTCTGAGGGATTTGTGTATCATTGTATTATGTTTTGCGGGATTCTTGAGATTTAATGAAGTAAGTTCACTAAAGTGTAGGGAAATAGCATTCCATCAAACTTATATTTCCATTCAAGTGTCAAAAAGCAAAACAGACCAGTACCGACAAGGCAATGAATTGGTCATTAGTCAAGGCATTACACCAGCATGCCCAATCTCAATGCTTAGGAGATACATCGAAGTTGGCAAAATTGATCTATCCTCGGATCATTTCTTGTTCAAACCAGCTTTCAATGCCAAAGGCAAATGTGCATTAATAAACAAGAACAAGAAACTAAGCTACACTAGGGCCAGGGAGACTGTTGTTGCTAGATTGAAAGAAGTCTGTGGTAATATTAACATAGGTCTGCACTCGTTGGGGGCAGGCGGGGCATCAATGGCCGCCCGAGCATCGGTAAATGAAAGATGC
Organism: Pycnopodia helianthoides; assembly: GCA_032158295.1. Classification (NCBI taxonomy): domain Eukaryota; kingdom Metazoa; phylum Echinodermata; class Asteroidea; order Forcipulatida; family Asteriidae; genus Pycnopodia; species Pycnopodia helianthoides. The sequence continues at coordinate 5,661 of JASTWB010000557.1, read as the reverse complement.
TGGAAAAGGCATGGTAGATGGAGAAGTGATACAGCTAAGGACGGATATGTCAAAGACACGATCCAAAATAGATTAGAGGTAACTAGACAGTTAAACTTATAAAAAATTTAATCATGTACTGTGGACCACGGTCCCGTTCTTTGAAAGTCTACAGCAAGTTCGCCAGGCTCAACTCAATTTTGGTATAAAATTGTGTAAATTATTGATTACGATAATTTTGGTTTAATGTGTGACAAGGCACGCTTTGCGTGGAAAACAGACATGTATTTTCTTGCGTTACAGGGTATAGCAGGAAAATATTGTCTGTTGGGCACTAGCAAGCGGGTACGCTTGTAAAGGATTTGGTATGCATAGCCCAAGTTGGGCTAGGAATGTAGCACAAGGTGTGGCGCATTCCTGAAGGCGCCACAACCCAGTAACAGAATGGATTTGGGATCATTCTAGCCCGCGAACACCGTTCTGCTGGGACGGTTTAGTTTTAAAATTGAAGGAATACATGATTGACTTTTAAGAAATTTCATAAGATGATATAAATCAGACAGAGATTGGAAAACGATTTCAGAAGATATTACAAACAGTAAAATGTTTGTTTCACAGCTTATTTTAGGGGACGAAATTATTCATGGTCTTCAAAGTTGAAAGATGTAAACGTTTATATTGGGTGACAAAGGAATGCGACAAGGATCTATAATTACAATAATGTAAGAAAGAATTACTTGAAAAGAAAAATTATTTAAATTATTTGTAGAATTATTTTGCATTAAACGACTTGAGAAGGGTATTATTTCCATTTAGCTAAATTCCTAACAAAAAGTAGACCATATAAGCTTAAAGTTTTCGCAAAATTAAGTAAAGTGTAAACTTATTGATGTTGCTAAATTTGTAACAGAAAGTAGGCCACAAGGTTTTCCAGAGTGTTTTAGCTCAAAGAGTTTTATCTCTGGTTTTTAACCCTGGGCACAGTAAGTCATATACATTGTAAAGGTAGGTGTGGTAAACGATGTAATACAATGTGTTGAGAAAAAGTACTGAAAGTACTGAAAATGAAAAAATCAGTTAAATAAACTAGCCAGCAGCAAGTTCGCCAGGCTCAACTCAATTTTGGTATAAAATTGTGTAAATTATTGATTACGATAATTTTGGTTTAATGTGTGACAAGGCACGCTTTGCGTGGAAAACAGACATGATCTTTGTGACCTAGCGAACTAATTAATTATCTTATTTGACCAGTGAATGCTAATTACCGTTGACATTTAATATCTTCTTTTGGCTGTTGAATGCTGCACAATGGAGCAGAATTGAACTCATTCAATAGTAACAGGTCTGCATGGCTGTGACTTATTCAAACTCAATGGATTCGCCAAAGTACCTATATTATTGTTTATATTATGCAGACGATAGCCAAAGCCAAACTCCGGCAAGTCATCAGGGATCCTCTGATACATGCGCACTAGGGAAACTCAAAGCGAATCCAAATCCCACTGACTGTACTTTCCTTGCCCCGTCATGACCGCAGAACAGTCGCCAAAGAGCACCCACCGAGTTGTTGCATCTTACCTTCTCGAGGCCTTGAATGGGGCATGAAAGGGCGATGGCGGCTATTTCCCAAATTTTGTGGCGGGAAAATCTGTCAGTTTTATTTGGTGCTTTTTTTTCCTGCCAACAATTTATGCAAATGGTTGTCACACAATATGGGCCAATAACAAACTTCATGATCAAAACATAATGGATTGGCTATTTTGATGATATTTACGAGAACTGAACGTGGGAAGCGTTACATTGATCCAGTTATCGATTTAAATTATTTTTTTAATCGATCAAGGGTCACTAGTTGTCAGATATAATGTATTACCGTGGGAACAGTTAAACAAAACACAAAGTTTTGATTGTAGTTTAGAAACAGTTGTTATGAAGGCCATGCCGGTCATTAGAGATAATTATAACGTGTTTGGTTTCAGTCCTAACGGTGCATCGCGTCACGTCCACCTTAACCAGGTAAATCTAGCAAGAATTTACAGTTTGCGGAAACATTCTTCACCAAAAGTTAACTTTACTTGGTCAGATCATCCCCAACAAATAGATAAAGATGGTTCGCAAAAATGCGTCTAAAATTGTCAGTATTTCTTGTAAAGGAAACACATCGAGTTCATATTAAAGCAGTCAGGTTTCCTCAGCGGTTTCTTCCCTGCGTTTCACGCCTGGTGACCCCGGTTCGATTCTGAGACCAGCATGAAAGGCTCGGACTGATGTGGATTTGGTTTTCAGTCTTTTATGATTTTTCCTCCCACGTCTAAAAAAACTAACTTTCTTTATTGTGCGAACTATAATAATAATTCAGATTCTGATTTGAGTTGTTTTCTCTTTAAGTCTCCCTATGGTCAGAATTGACCCGAATCCCACGTCCTAGTAGCCTTTAGTCGAGGCGCACCGCGGCCACCCCACGTGTGACATCTGAGGGAGCCGCCGCAGCGTGCGCCTTGACTAGAGGCTAGGGTCCCATGGGGTCTCACCCACTTCTGGGTCTGGCCGATCTGGACACTGGGGGAAGGATATTGCCTTGGATTCTGTGCATCATTTGGACTCATTTCTGGAATATTTTGACACAAATTTCGGGTCACACTGACACTGACTGGCCCAGAAATGAGTCAGACCACCCTTGGATCCAGATCCAGGTGACCTGTGAGATTTTAAAGGGTGCTGTCATTGTTTTACCATTTTGTTATATTTTGTTTCGATAGCTGATGAACTTGTCGTTGAGTGCGAAGGATTGGATCAAGTTTACTGCATTTCGACTTGTATGACTCAGTCATGTGAGACGTACATTATGGGGGACAAGGTGGAACCTGATGCGGCCGGTTGTGAGGAAGAGTTGGCACAATGTGACCCGTCCAAAAAAGTACAATCCTGTGCATGTCTCGATGGCAAAAAGTCCGAATTTAATTATGTCGGTTTCTACTCTGAATGTATAGCTAAGGACAACTGTGGCTGCAAAGTCGAAGATAAGTATGTTCCGGTAAGCATAGGTTGAAAGAGCTTGATTGGAAAGACTTTACTTTTGGTGACAAAATCTAGGTTTTTGTGCATACCCCCCCACCACCACACACACCACCACCACACACCACCACCACCACACCACCACCACCACCACCACCCCCACCACCCACCACCACCACCCACCACCACCACCACCACCACCACCACCACCACCACCACCACCACCACCACCACCACCACCACCACACCACCACCACCACCACCACCACCACCCACCACCACCACCACCACCACCACCACCACCACCACCACCCACCACCACACCACCACCACCACCACCACCACCAACCACCACCACCACCCACCACCACCACCACCACCACCACCACCACCACCACCACCACCACCACCACCACCACCACCACTACTACTACCACCACCACTACCACCACCACTACCACCACCACCACCACCACCACCACCACCACCACCACCACCACCACCACCACCACCACAACAACAACAACAACAACAACAACAACAACACCACCACCACAACAACAACAACAGCAACAACAACAACACCAACTGTGTGTAATATGGTGTCTCCAACAAGATCGCGAATTCATTTTTTTTAATTTTTAATGATAGGTAAACCGTGTATCTATGTATTATCCGATTGATTAATTATACCAAATAATGTCATGGTTTCAGGTGGGCAAGGTTGCCCTTAAGCAAGATGGGACTCAATGCAAATGTGGGACATGTCATGAATGCAAGGAGATCAAAGTCGAACGTCGCCGTGGTCGTCGCAAATAGCCGGTGAGTTTATTTGGGCTCTATAGCCTGTCGTGGCCGAGCGGTCAAGCACACTGGTCAGCAGAGTGTGGGTTCGAGTCCTGGTCTTGAAACTTGTGTCCTTTAAGCAAAACCATTATTGGTCCTTCCTACGGATGGGACGTTCAGTCGTATGTCCCGTGTGTTGTGTAATCCACGTAGAAGAACCTAGTTACACTTATCGCCAAGAGATGGGGTTTGGCGAGTACGCCACAGCACCTAGTAAGCCCTGATTCATTAACTACAATATCGGTTTTAGAAAATGTTGTTTTCTTTGTTCAAGCGCCTTGAGCGTCTTATTGGTGAACACGTTCTCTATAAGACTCCAATGTTGTTATTATTATTACCATCAAGTAATGCTTGGTAGGTTAAAGGAACATTACAGAATTGGTTTTTGCTAACAAAACAGTTGCTGGCAGTGTAAGCACTTTATGTAGTCCACCATATACATAAACTGACAAACCTGTAGAAGTTTGAGATCGATCGGCCATCTGGGTCACAATAAAATAGTGAAAAACCGATTACACATTTGCATGAAATCATATAGATTCAACAAATGAATAAAACGCTCACTGAACGATAAACTCCAATCGGAAAATTAGTTTATTCATTTCTCATCAAATATGGCATTTCAGAAGAAAAAAATATTTCAAGGGATGTTTTCTACTATCATCATCATTAGACCGTGTAAGTTTTATGTAAATCTGTGATCAAAAAGTATATTTTACAAGTGTTTTTCTTACCAACTCTGAAATGTTCCTTTAAGGTGGCGGCTGTCGTTTAACTTCCAGGATTGACTAATCGACGGAAAAGAAATGTTAAATCAATTTCTATAATTCTACCCCTTCTTTAAATCCAGACGAGACTCACATGTGAAAAGACGGGATGTGAAAAGGAAACAAAACTGGACTGTAGAGTGTTTCTCTGTCAACAACGCCAAGGCATCAACAGTCCCACGATTCCTAAAAGTAAACTTCGGTGTATTTATTTTATTCCAAGGGACGGTCTATCTTTGACCCCAACAGTATCACAAACAGCGTGGAGAATAAGGTGTTAGGGGTGGGGGCGGGGGCACAAGGGGTGCACAATTCCGTAGGGGCACTTCTGGGCAATCAAAACTCTAGTTCACGCTTGTATTTTTTCTTCATTGACTAGTATGTTCCTTTTTCAGTGCTGTTGTTTACACTCTTTTTCCGAGTTCTTCTGACGATGCGGGAAAATATATTGTCTGCTTGTATAGAGATTGGGTTAAAGAGAAATGAGTAATACTAAATAAAAAGCTTATAAAATGCAACATTTAATTCTGGGTAATTATGAATTTGAAAGGTCCAGACTTCAAACGTTGGGGTTTGGGCGGACATCAATGATGGGCCGGTTGGTGGCACCTACCCTTCTTGGCCCTGAACCACTTCATAGGGATATCTCGTTTGCTGGTAAAAATGATCTTAAACTTAGAGGTGCAAAGTACGCCCAAATACGGTTAGTGGGGGAACCGAACTAGCTTATACCCGTCATGGCAATTGAACTGGTACTCTGTGGATCCTGCTGCTTAGGTAAACGTTTCTGTGAAAATTTGTCCCTCTTCCATAATAATTATGACGCTCTGCAGAATTATGATTGTTGTGTGGCGCCCTCTTGTGAAAATAATGTAATGGAGCTACAGAAGGCGAAATTATTATTGGGTATTATTTTCATTTACTATTATTTTATTTTGCCTGTTTCTTTTTCGTCGTTCTTTAAGAATTCGTGTTATACATTTGTCTCGATTTATCGAGGAACTGGTCGATTTACCGAGGCGGGGGAGGTTTGTGTGTAAAAAGTTCAGTGGTA
>JASTWB010000556.1:0-14118 GCA_032158295.1 Pycnopodia helianthoides | reverse complement strand
CCTATTAGAAAAGTAAACATTGTGCGCGCGTACTTAAAGCGCTGCACGTCATGTCCCATGAGATGCATGTGAGAGAATGCACATGTGCCTGGCGTGTGAAGCAGCCCAAATGCAGTGATTGGTCAATATGTCAGGGGGGAGGGCTTAAATGGATCGGTTATTATATAGGTGTTCAGGGCTTCAGCAAACACCTCTTGTTGATTTTTTTTTAAATCAACTCCATGGACAACCAAGGTTGTTATTTCAAAGGGCCGTGCTCCATACAAACATCTGATTAAATGGAAAAAAAAAACAATAAACAAAGTAAAAATAAATAAAAAAAGTCATTAAGTTTAAAAAAATTTAAAGCAACCTAAATCACAAAGTCATTGTCCGAAAAAGTATAAGACTAAATCTTAAATAGTGAAGAAAAATAAAACAAACCCATAAATCAAATAGAAATCAAACAAGATATCAAGTTATAAGTTAATTTACTGTGAAATGATTTAATAACTTAATAATAATAGTTATTAAGACTAGTTTATTAATTTTTCCCACTGCATGCCAATGCATTAATGTAAAAGTATCAGTTTTTTTTATTTCCTATAACTACACGAAAACAAGTAATTTTCTCGGACACTTACCAGCGGACCTTGAAAAGAATGTAATGCTCTCGTATGTCACAAACAAATCAACCTGTTGGAAATCTAAAATTGTATTACTTTCTTTAAACTCCGGCAGTTCATTTGCAAATTACAAATCGAACACGGTCATGACAATGCTTATTGGTATTTAGTCTAATTTGAGTTTTAAGAATGTTTTGAACACTACTGTCCATCTCTCACAACAACTAAGTCATAAACAACAGGGTGCGACTCGTACACAAACAAAACAAAGAACACTAAAACCAAAAAATACAAAATCAACAAACAAAAAAACAAAACAAAAAAACACAAAAAACAACAAAAACAACAAAACAACTAACAAATAAAAAAAAAAAAAAAAAACAAAAACTGGAGGCGGAGGAAAAGAGGAGATGGACAGTAGTTGTTCAAGACACTCTTAAAACTCAAATTAGAATTTAAAATAAGAAAAACCAAAATGCATTGTCATTGACCGTGTTCGATTTGTAAATTGCCAATGAATCTGCCGGATGTTTAAAGAAAGTAACAAATTTTAGATTTCCCAACAGTTGAATTTCGTTTTGTGAATACGAGAGCATATCATTCTTTTCAAGGTCCCTGGTAGTGCCGAGAAAAATACTTGTTTCGTGTAGTTCTAGCAATAAAACAAATGATACTTTACATTAATGCATGGCATGCGAGTGGAAAAACTTAATAACTAGTCTTAAAACTATATATTAATTTATTAAATCATTTCATAGTAATTACTTATAACTTGAATCATCTTGTTTTGATTTCTATTTGTTTATGGGCTTTTGTTTTATTTTTTCTTCACTATTTAAGATTTAGTCCTTCCTTTTTGTACACTGACTTTGTGATTATAGGTTGCTTTAAACTTTTTTTTTAACTTAATGACTTTATTTATTCATTTAACTTTGTGTATTTGGTTTTTTTTTCCCATTTAATCAGATGTTTTGTATGGAGCACGGCCCCTTGAAAAAACAACCATGGTTGAATGGGTGATTTAAAAAACAAATCAACAATAGGTGTTGCTGAAACTGACACCTAAATCAATAACCGATCCATAAGCCCCACCCCTAAACAAATTGACCAATCCACAGCATGGCTGCATCACCACGCCAGCACATGTGCATCTCTCCAATGCCACACTCATGACCTGAACGTTGCGCTTAGAATTTAATTTTGGGATTAAAAAAAATTCCCTTTTTAAAACAAAAGGGCAAAAAGGGGAAAAAACCCAAAAACAAAAAAAAGATAAATAAAAAATTATCACATTAATTGGGATTAGCCAAAAATAATCATTACATTTGTTAAGACAACAAAACAAAGGCTTAAAAGTAAAAATAATATATTTAAAAAAAAATTCAATCAAAACTGGTATGGCGGAGAAAAAAAAAAAAAAAAAAAAAAAAAAAAAAAAAAAAAAAAAAAAAAAAAAAAAAAAAAAAAAAAAAAAAAAAAAAAAAAAAAAAAAAAAAAAAAAAAAAAAAAAAAAAAAAAAAAAAAAAAAAAAAAAAAAAAAAAAAAAAAAAAAAAAAAAAAAAAAAAAAAAAAAAAAAAAAAAAAAAAAAAAAAAAAAAAAAAAAAAAAAAAAAAAAAAAAAAAAAAAAAAAAAAAAAAAAAAAAAAAAAAAAAAAAAAAAAAAAAAAAAAAAAAAAAAAAAAAAAAAAAAAAAAAAAAAAAAAAAGAAAAAGGGTTTTTTTTTTTTGGTGATAAAAATCAAGTGACCCACGGGGAAACCCAACCCCCCAAATTAATTTGGGAAATTTAACTTTTGCTTACTTTAAGAATAGCAGGGGGAAAAACCCCCAAAACAAGTAAAAATAAATTTTAAAAAAAATTTTTTCTTTTTGGGGGGAAAAGGGTTTTTGTTTGGGGGGAAAGCCCTTTGGGTAACTAAATTTATGTTGATTTTACAAAAACAAATTTGTAAATCATTTCCTTTCCTTCTTTTTTATGGCAGGGGGCTTTATCATTGAAACAAGAATTTGGGGAAAGCCAATAAAAACAATATTTTGAAATTTTTTATAAGGAAATTTTGGGCCTTTTCCATAAATGCAATTGTAAATAAAATTACAACCAGAAACCCTTATTTTAAGATGTATTTGCTTAATTTTGGTGTAAAACCCATAAAAAAGCTTAAAGGGGAACCCTTTTACTAAATTTTAATTAATAAAAGGGTTTTTGTTTAGTTTTATGTTAAAAAGCATGAACTTCATTGAAAAACCAACCAAAAATTAATTTGGGAAATTCCGTCATTTGTTGAGCTTTGATTATTTGCCCTTAAATATAGAAAAAGGAGGTTTCAAAATTTTTAAAAGGTGTTTGAATCCGGTTTCTCCGGAAAATAAATAATAGAAAGGGGGGCAAATTCCATATTTTGGTTTGGTTATGGTTATTCATTGTCAAAAAAACAAAAGGAAGAATTGGGGAACAAACCCAAATTAAAATTTAAAAATTTTGTTGATTGTATTTGGGTGATTTAAACTAATATATAAATTAAAGAAATAAAACTAAAAACAAATGTAACAAATATTTTTTTGGAAGAAAATTAGGAAACTTTATTTTTTTTAAATAAGGGCCCCCTTTAACTTGGGTTATCCATTGGTTTCCCCATTAAAACAAAGAACTAAACTTAAAATTGTTCTAACTTAATAAATTTAAATTTTTTAAAAAATGTACCTTTTTCCAGAAGTAAATTAAGTTGTTTAAAATTTAATAATGTATTGTTTCCCAAAATAAAAAAAAATTTAGTGGAAATAATGAAATTTTTTTTAATTCAGGGCAAAAAATTCGAACATTTGAAAGTTAGCCATTTTTAAACACATAAGGGAATACAATTTGGAAAGGGCCCAATCAAAAAAACCCCAACCCCTTGCTTTTTTTAAAAAATTTTAAAATTTTCCCTTAAATTTACTCCAAAATTTAAAAATTTAAGATTTAATTTTCCCCCAAAAAAAAACATTTTTTAAGAAAAAAAAGGCTGAACCAATCTTGAAAAAAATTTTTTTTTTAAAATTTTTTTCCCATCTTTTTTGGTATCCCCAAAATTTTCCTTTTAAATTTTATTATTCCCCCAAATTTTATTTATGGGGTTTTTGGGGGCAAAATTTTTTTTTCCCTTTAAAAACCCTAAAATAAAAACCCCTTTCCAATCTCAAAGAAAAAAAAAATTAGTAATAAAAATAAAAAAATCAAAAAAAAATCAAAAATAAAAATTAAAAATAAACAAAAAAATTTTTAAACCCAAAAAAAAAAATTTTAAAGGGGGAAACCCAAAATTGGCCTCCCCTTTAAGGCCCCCCTTTTAACCCGGTAAAAAACCCGAAAAAAAATAACCGGAAAATTGGTAAAAACCAAAATACGGGGACCACAAAAAAAAAATTTTTTCTCACGGAAAAAATAAAAAATTTTTGGAAAATTTTTCCTGTTAAAAGGGGGGTCTTTGGCGGTGGAATGGGATAAAGGGGGTTAAAACATGTGGCCCAAAGGGGCTCCCCCCCCGGGCAAAAGAGTTTATTGCCCCCCGGTTAAAAGGGGTCAAAAAAGGGTTAAAGAGGGCTATCCACCCAATTTTTTTTTCCCAGATAAGTACAGGAAAGGCTATTTTCCCCCCCACCCCCCCCCAAAAACCCCCAAAAAGGGCCCCCTAGAGTTTTATAAATTAAAACAAACGTATAAAAGGGCCCCCCCATTGGGGTTTTTTCTATGTTGTGCTTCGGCCCCAAAATAAAACCCTTTGGAAAAAGGGTTTTCCCCGGGGGGGGGGAGAATTTTTGGAATAATTTGTCAAAAAAAAAGGGAAGGGGGGCCCCAAAAAAAAGGGGGGGGGGTTAAAAACCCCCTTTTTTTTTAAAAAAAAAGGGGGGCCCCCCCCTTTGGGGCTTTTTAAAAAAAGGGGGGGGAAAAAAAATTTTTTAAAAAAAATTTTTTCCCCCCCCCAAAAAAAAAAAAAAAAAATACTTTTTTTTTAAAAAACCCCCCCCGGGGGGGAAAATACAAAAATTTTTAAATAAAATTTAAATTGGAAATAAAAAAAAAAAAAAAAAAACCCCCCCCAAAATTTTTCCCCCAAAAAAACCCAATCGGGGGGTTTAAAATAAAAAAAAAAAAAGGGATTTTTGGGACAAAATTTTAAACCCCCCCCCTTTTTCATGGGGGAAAAAAATTCCCCAAAAGGGAGGCCTTTCCAAAATTTTCCTAACTTGAATTTTCCCGAAAGGGGGGGTTTTTTGCAAAAAACCCACCAAAAAAAGATATAAATCCCCCGTAACAGTTTGAAAAACGGGAAAAAGTTTTTTTTCCCTTTTAAAAAACGAACCCCCAAAATTTTTTTATTTTTTTAAAAAAAACCCCCAAATTTTTCCCCTTGGGGAAAAACAAAAAAGGGTTTTTTTTTTAAAATTTTGGGGGGGAACTTGGGTTTAAAAAATTTAGGGATTTTTAAAACCATTTTTTTACCCCCTTTTTTTGGGGAAAAAAAAGGGGGGGGGAAAATTAAAAAAAAAAAAAACCCCCCAAAAGACCCCCAGGTGGAATTGTTAAAAAAATGAAGAGTTAAAGGAGTATTCGTTTACTCCCCGAGAATAGGAATCCATGACCTGCAGCCACGAACCATCTTCCCTATAATTTTAATCGCAAATTCTGAACTATATCGAATCAATGTGCCGTAGATAGCAGATGCTGGTTTTGAAAAACTTCACGTTTTTGGTGAAAATTAATTATTTTAAGTAACTAAAAGATCAAGAGAAATTGCATGCCGTCATAAATACTGTACCAACCTCGAGCTTGTTGTACCATTTCTAATGGTGGGAGCCAGACAAAACAGTTTCAAAAATTTTCCGGGGGAAAAAATTTTTTTGGTTTCCCCAAAAACCTTTAAGAAAACCCAAAAAAGAAAAAACCCCCTTTTTTTTTTTTAAAAAATTTTTTTTAAATAAATACGGGAACTTTTAAAATTAGAAAATTTTTAAAAAAAAAAAAATTTTGGGGTTTGGTTTTTTTTAAAAAAAATGTTAAAAAAAAATTTTGAAAAATAAACCCTTTTTTTCCTTTTAAAAAATTTTTTAAAAAAAAAAACCCCAAAAAAAAAGGGGTTTTGTTTTTTTAAAAAAATTTTTTTTTTGGGGGGGGAAAAAGGGAAAAAAAACCCCCCCAAAAATTCCCTTTTTTTTTAATTTTTTTTTTTTTTAAAGGGAAACCCCCGGGTAAAAAAGGGGGTTTTTCCCTTTTAGACTTTTTTTTTTCCCCTTTTTTTTAAAAACCCCCAAAATTTGGTTTTTAAACAAAATTTAAAAAGGGGGAAAAGTTTCCCGGGGGTTTTAGGGGTTCCCCAAGAAACCCCAAATTTTAAAAAAAAACCCCGGGGGCCCCCTTTACCAAAAATAAAAAAAAAAAAGAAAACAAAATTTTAACAAAAAAAAATTAGTTAAAAAAAAAAAAGGGGTTTTGGGCGGGGGAAAGGGGGCCCGGGGGGTTTTTTTTTAATTTTTTAACTTTTTTGGGGGGTTTTATGAAAAAAAAATTTTTTTTAAATTGAAAATTTCCCCCTAAAATAAACCCTAAAATTTTTTTTAAAAAGGGGGGAAATAAGAAAAATACAAAAAGGATTTCTAATTACCCCAAAAAATTTTTTCCCCAAAAAATAAAAAAAAACAAAAAAAGGAAATTTAATTTTTTTAAAAAAAAAATTTTGGGTTTTTTTTTTTAAAAAAATAAAACCCCCCCCAAAAAACCCTCAAAAGCTCCCCCTTTTAAAAAATTTTTTTTTTTTTTTTAAAAAAAAAAACCCCCCAAACCCCAAAAAAAAAAAAAAAAAAAATTAAAAAAAAAACCCCCCCCAAATTTTCACAAACCCCCCCAAAAAAGTGTATTAAAAAAAAGGGGAAAAAAAATTTTTTTGGGAAAAAAGGGGATTTTTAAATTTTTTTCCCCCGGGGGTTTTTTTGGGGTTTTATTTTTTTTAAAAAAATTTTTTTTTTTTTTTTAAAAAAAAAAAAGGGTAAATAAAATTTTTTTTAAAAATTTTTTAAAAGGGTGGTCAATTTTTCTTTTTAAAAAAGGAAATTTCCTGTTTTTTTTTTTTAAAAAAATTTTTTAAAAAAAAAAATTTTTTGGGGAAAAATTTTTTGGGGGATAAAAAAAAGGGGAAAAACTCCAAAATGTAATTTTTTTCATGTATTTTTGGAAAAAAAAAAAAGGGGGGTTTTTTTAAAACCCAAAAAGAAAAAAAGGGCCCTTTTTTTGGGTTCCCAAATTTTTTTTTTTAGCCCAAATTTTTTTCTTTTCATATTAAAAAGGGGGAAAAAAAAAAAGGGGGGGGGGGTTTTCCCCCAAAAAAAAAAAAAACCCTTTTTTTTCCCCGGGGGCCCAGAAAAAAATTTAAAAAAGGGTTCCTTTTTGGGTCCCCCCTTTCCTTTTGGAGGTTAAAAAATTTGGGGGAAGTTTTTTGGGGGGGCCCCAAATTGGGGGTTTAAAAAAAAATTTTATTTTAAAATTTTTTTTGGGGGGGGGGCCCCTTTTTTTTTTGGGGCCCTTTTTAAAAATTTTTTTGAAATTTTAAAAAAAATTTTTTTTTTTTTAAAAAAAAAAAAATTTTAAAAAAAATTTTTTAAAAAAAAAAAAAAAAAAAAAAAAAAAAAAAAAAAAAAAAAAAAAAAAAAAAAAAAAAAAAAAAAAAGGAAGGGAAAAAAAAAACACCCCTTTTTTCCCCCCTTTTAAAAACCCCCTTTCACCAAAATTTTTTTTAAAATCAAAAAAATTTTTTTTTTTTACCGGGGGGGTTTTTTTGGGGGGGGGGGGAAAAAAATTTTTTTTAATAATCCCATTTTTTTTTAAAAATAAAAAAGAAAATTTTTTTTTTTAAAAAAGGGGGGTTAAAAGAAAAATAGTGTTTTTTTTGGTTTTCTTAAAGAAAAAAATTTTTTTTTAAAAAAATTTTTTTTTAAAAAAATTTTCAAAAAAATTTTAAAATTTTTCATTTTTTTAAAAATTTTTTTTTTTTTTTTCCGGTTTTTGGATTTTTAAAATTTTTTTTTAAAAAAATTATTTTTTAAAAATTTTAAAAAAATTTAAAAATTTTCCCCTTTTTTTTTCCCCCCCTTTTTTAACTTTTTAAAAATTTTGTTTTGGGGGTGTTTTTGGGGATGCTTAAACTTTTTTTTTTTAATTGAAATTTTAGGTTTTCCAAAGGAGGGGTTATTTTTACCTTTTTTTCCTTTTTTTTTGGTTTAAAAAATTTTTTTTTTATTTTTTTTGGAAAACCTTTCATAAAAAGAACAGGGGTTGATAAATTTTTTTTGGGGGGTTTTTTAAAAAAAATTTTTTCGAAACCCCGAAACCCCACTTTTAGTGGGGGGCCCTTCTTTTCAGGGGTTTGTTTTTTGAAAAAAAAAGTTTTTTCTTTGTAAAAAAGGCGGGAAGCATTTTTTTTGGGCTTCTAAGGAATGAATTGAATAGAAGGGCCTTTTCCTTGAAATTCTCATTTATTTTAAAAACTATTTTTTTTTGGCCAAAAGTTTATTGTTAAAGTATACATAATCCATCTTAAAAACCGTATGAAAGGTTTAAATTTTTTTGCCCGAAATTTTCCAAGTTCAACTTATTTGCCCTGCAAGTTATTCCAGTTTCCCCAAATAAAAAAATTTTGGGCTTTCCATTTTTATAAGTTATTTTAAAAAATTTTTCCAAGTTCTAATCATGTGTCCCAAATTTTTAAATTTGGTTTTTTTTTAAAATTAAGTAAAAAGCCCCAAATTGTTAAATTTGAACAGGGCCTTTTAAAGGCACCACAAACATTACATCATTTTAATTATTGAGTTTTTAAAAACTGAAAGGGAAGGAAAAAATTTTAAACCTGCAAAGTTTTATTTTTACTGTTTAATAGGGTAAGTTTTTAAAAAGTTGGATTAAAAAAACCATTTTTTGGGGGGGGGGGGGGGGGGGGGAAAAAAAAAAAAAACCCCCAAAAAAAAAAATTTTTTTTTGATAAAATTGGAAAAATTGAGTTTTGTCGGGTTGTGGGGTTGAAAAGGGCAAACCTAATGGGGGAAGAAAAATTGGAAGGAAACACATTTAATTTATAGTAAAGGAAACTACAAACAATAATGTTTGAAGGATTAAAAAAATTTCCCGAAATGTTAGCTAAGTTCTGCGGGTTTTTAGGGATTTTATTTGGGTTAATAACAAAGTTACCAAAGAAATTTTAAAGGGTATTTATTTTAATTTACATTTTTCCACCCCCAAACCTGCAATATTGTTATGTTTTTTTTTGAAGTCAAAACCCTACCAACAACAAAACAACAAAAACAAACCAAAAACCCCCAGGTTTTTTCCCGTTCCACCTTTGTTTTAAAACTGTTTTATTTAAATTAATTAGTAAATTAATTAGTGGCAAATTTGAATTCCTGAAAAAGGACACCTTTGAATTAATAACAAACCATGAAGTTTTTGGAAAGGGAATAAAAAAAAGGGGTTTTTTTTTTAAAGGAAATTTTAAAACAAAGTTATTTTTAATTTATAAATAATTTAAAATTTTAAAGAAAAGGGTTTGGAAATACCCAAATTTATTTTTATTAATAAAATTACAAGGAATTTTTGAATAATTGGCAAATATTAAAAGCAATAAGGATAATTTTTTTTTATTTTCAAAATAAAATCAGCAGGTTAAGGTTTTTATTTTTTTACCCCTGTAAGGAAACCTTGTACTAAATATATTTTAAATTAATAATTAGCCAGTAGGGAAATTAATTTTTTAAAGGGGTAAGATTCTTATTTACAAAATGTCCCTTTGGTTCTTGCCTTTCAGAGCAAATACTCAAAAGGCTTCATGGGAAAAAACCCATTTGTCCCTACTCAATAATTAAAAACAGCTGAACAAGTTTTGGGTGAATTTTCCCTTTCAAATTTGATCAAAAAAACACATGTTTTTGAGTTTGTTTTCTCTGTTGGTGTAAAAATTTTTTAAAAGAGGACTAAGTTTTTTAAGGATATTTTTTTTTTAGGGGAAAGATTAACAAAAAATTATTTTAAAAACCAGACAAAAAATTATTTTAATTTTTCCGGAGTCCAAAATAAAACCGTTCTTTTGTAAATGAAAAAAAAAAAACCCAAAAAAGGTTTTTTAAAACCAATGAAACGGGGTTTGTCTTTATTTTAATATTCTATTAAAAGGCTTTAAAAATATAATAAAGAAGAAAAAAAAATTAAATTTTAATTAATTTTTAATTTTTAAGAAAAATTATAAACCAAAAAGATTACAAGTTGAAATAGATCCAATACAAAATTTATAAAATTAAACAGCTAAAATCTGATAATATTTGCAATAGCTGTCTATCAAAAATAGTTTAATTCATTATGTATTTAAAGTATAATTAATATTTTTTAATCACTTTTTTTTTTAATTTAAATCCAATAATTATATAAAATTACAAAATTAACTTAATTATAATTTTTTTCATTCATTTAGGTTTTATCGATAAATTTTAAAAAAGGGTTTAAAAAACTTAACTTTTTAATTTAAAAATAAGTTTGTCTTTTTTAAACAAAAATTTACTTCCATTCCTTAATTTTTTCCCCCAAATTTAATGTTTTTTAAAGGGAAAAAAATTTTTAAAAATTTTATAACAAGGGAAATTTTGCAATTCCGAAATTTTTAAAAATGAATAATTCCCGAAAAGGGGAAATTTTGTTTTCTTTTCGAATTTAAAATCCAAAGGTATGTCCGTTAGTGAATTTTTCCCGAGTGCTTTTAAAATTTTAAACCCGGGAATAAATGGATAAAATTTTTATGGGTTAAATTAAAAATTAAAATAATTTTTAATTATTAGCAAATAATTAAAATTGGGTTTTTTTCTTGAAATCCTTGGATTGGGGAAATTGAATTGAATGTGGGGGGGGTTGAAAAGTACGCCCGCCCCGACCCCAACCCAACCCGGTAGGGCCTCCAAAACTTTTTTTTAATTGGGGAAGTCCTTGCATTTACCGGTCTTTGATTAGGTTATGTTGTGGGGCCCCCCACATCAATCTTACAAGGGCGGAATCCCAGCTTTCCCCCAAAAAAAAAAATTTAACGGACAGGGGGTAGTTTTTTGGCGTAAAATCTGGGGCCCAAACCCCTGCCTTCAAAGCCATGTATTAAATAACCGAAATCTTTCCATTTTTGGAGGTATTCGAGAATTGAAAAAAAAAAAAATTAGTGAAAACACGTTAAAAATTGAAATTTACACATTAACATATTTCTTTTCAATTTTTTTTTCCAAGATGAATAAATTGGAATTTTCCAAACCCAATTTTGGCAATAATTAAGTTTCTCTACCTTTTAAAAATTTTGGGAAAAATGTAGTTGTAACAAAACCATATTTATAATTAATTTAAATTTTATAAAAATGGCCAAAAAATTTCCCCGGATTACATGTTTTGTGAAAACTTTTTTTTTTCCGTTTTTAATTCGTTTTTTTTATGGAAAATTATTCCCCGAATAAAATAAGAAACCCAAGATAGAAAATTAAGGTTTATTAAAGGATTAAACCCAATTAATATCCTGAAAACTAAATTTTTCCTTCTGAAAAGAAAAAGTAAAATTTCGTCCCCCCCTTTTTAAAATTTTTGGGAAAAAAAGTATCTATTTACTTAAAAAGAATTTTTTGGGTAACTTAAAACAAAGGGAAAAAATTATAATTGAATGTACTAGTTTATTTTTTAATTTGGTTTAAAATAAAAATACATTTAATGAATTGCAAAAACATTAATTTATTAAAACAATGAATTAAGTTTTGGAATCCAAAATTTTTAATGTTTAATTAATTTTTGGGAAAGGTTTTGCCTTTTACATTTTTCTGGGATTACTTTAACATTATTATTTTTTTTATTTTAATTTAATTAAATTATTTTTTTTCCAAAATTTAATTTTATTATTCCCCAAAATGTAAAATTAATACTGGACTCCTTTTGGCAAAGGGGGAAAATTTTATGGTTTTCCCCGAACCCTCTTAAGGGAGGGGAGTTTAATTAAATTAAATTAAAGTTTTTAAAGACTAATATTAAGAAGGTGGGGAGGGGCTTAAATTAAAAATTTACATTTTTTTAAAAAAATTAAGGGCTTTTGAGGGTTTTTTTTACATAATCAAATCATTGAATTTTGTTACAAAAATAAATTTTTTGGGCCAATAAAGAAAAAAATTGGGGAACCATTAAACCTTTTCGGGGAATGGTAAAATTTTATAAAAGATTTTTTTAAGACAAAACCATGTTTTCAAATACTTTTTTTGAAAAGACAATACACTTTAAAAACCCAAAAAATTTGAAATGGCCTTATGGTATATTATTAAACCCTTACTTATTTTAAAGCTTAAACGGAGTTTACCTTTAAAAAAAACAATAGCCAACTTAAGGGCCAAAGCTGGAAAATTATTTTGGTCATTATTTAAAACTAATTAAAATTTATAAAAATAATCACAAAGTGAAAAATTATAAAAATTTTAATTAATTTATCAAATTTTTAGTTTTTTTTGAAAGCCGGGCGAAAACTTGTTAAAATTTTTTAATAAATTTCCCGCTTAAAAACATTTGATTTATATTACATAAAACCCAACATCCCAAAAACCTTTTTTGTTTTCCGCCCCTCAGGGTTAACTGAGAATTAAACATTCAGACATAAACCCAATGGTAAGGGGGGGGCGGGTTTAAGATATTTTATGGAGTTGTTAATTTTGGGAGGACCGATTATTCGAGATTTAAAAAAAATTAGGTTTGAAAGGGTTAATTAACCAAGCTTTTTAAAATTTCTGGTAATATTTTTTAAAAAACTTTTTTTTGGATTTGGATTTTTAAATCCAAAAAATTAAATTTAAATAAAACTAACCTGAAAATTTTTTTTAAAGGGGGTTTTTTAAATTTTAAAAAATTTTAGCAAACCCCATAAAGAAAATCCAATATAAAATTGAGAAAGACTAATTTAAATTTTGGGGGAAAAGTTGATTTTTTTTAAATTCCATTTGGAAAAAATGAAACTTTTAAACAATTTTTAATCAAAAGTGTGTTTCGTGAGAAGTTTTAAGTTTTTTTTTTCCAATCTTTTTTAGAAAGTGATTTACGAGCCTCAAAAGTCCCCCCCGGGCCCAGTAAACCCCACTCCCCCAAATTTAATTTGATGGATCCGAAACCCTTGGTCCCAAACCCATTTCAGTTTATAAAAAAATTAAAAATTTTTTTGGTTGCAAAGATCAATTGAAACAACTCTTAATGCCAGTTGCAAGATTTTTGGAACTTAAAATTTTCTTTAAAAAACTATCAAATTTTTTGAAATATATTATTGATTAATTTAAATTTTTTGCTTCAACTTTTTTTTTTTGAATGTTTAATTACTTTAAGATGTTTTCTATCAAGATGCCACGGATCGGAAAGGTTTGGGTAAAATTTGGGTCGGATTTGGCCCCTACACATAGAAGAAATCAATTTACAAAAATTTGGGTTTAAAATTTAATACCTGCAAATTGCAATAAAAACTTTGGTATTTAAACCATTAAATTTTTCAAAATTTTAAAATAAATATTAAATTTAAAATTTTTAAAACGGTGTTTTCAAAAAGGTTCCTTAGCCAAATCTTTAAAACCCGATGGGGTAATTATAGTTAATTTTTTCCAGATTGGGAAATTAAAATTAAGGGGGAAAAAATGCCCATGGTTGGGGAAGGATAAGGAATTTATTATGGGAAAATTACAATTTCTTTATTTTAAAAAACCCTTTTCCTTTTTAAATAAAAATTTAAAATTTTGTTTTTGATTTAAAAGAAAAATGATATATTTTTTGAAAATTCATTGTCAGTTTAAATAAAAGCGTTTGTTTTCATTAAAGAAAATAATGGTTTTATGAATGAAAACTTGCCAACTTCCGGCCAATCAATTGCCATGGAGCAAACCTAGTCTTATTCCTTACCAAAGTTAACATGAGTGGTTTTCCTTCTTTCCATTTTTAAAAAAAGGCAATTTGGAAGTGGGAATGAAAAACTTAAAATCAGCCCCCTATTAAATCCCAAATTGTTCTTGTTTTTTGGATGGAAGGTAAATGGTTCAGCCTGTCCAAAAGACAAAGGAAAAAACCGTTAATTAAACCACTTGGAAAGTTAAAAAATGGTTTACTTTTTCAATTTTAAGAAACCAGAAAAACCTTTTTAAAAAATTTGGGAAAAATAATTGTTTCAAGTTAGCCTTAAATTTTTATTCCCAACATAATTTGGGTTAAAAAAGTTTTTGTAAACCCAATTCTACCAATTAAAATATTCAGTCACTGATTGGTAATTTCTAAGGAATTTTTTTTTATTGGGGGGGGTAAAATATGCTAAAAAGCAAAAAATTATTAGTTTTTTTAAAAAGGTTTTTTAATTAAAGGGGGCCCCCTTTTGGGAAAAAACTTTTTCAAAAAAAAACCCTCCATAAGGGAAAAAAAAAAAGGGGTTTTTTAAAATTTTGTTTTTTAAATTTCAAAAAAAATTTTAAAA
>JASTWB010000555.1:0-14145 GCA_032158295.1 Pycnopodia helianthoides | reverse complement strand
CAGGCCTTGAGTTGTGTCATGCTATCAATGCCAAAGCTAGGAATTTGGTGGTCACAGTCTAGGATGCTCATTTCCCCCTTATAAATTACTTTGTGCTCTCAAGAAAATGGTGAAATACCCGTGAGATAAGTTTGTTGACAAAACAAATTAATTATACGAGACAACAAATTTGGGTTGGCAGGGGCAGCAAAGCCATAACAACAGTTCTGTAACATAATACATTCACATAATAACTATTTCATTTGTCCCAGGTAAACTTGAGCACATTCACTGAAAATAATGAGCTTGAACTGCTAACAATACACGGTACAAACCATTTTATGCATCATGACTTCCGCAAATCGTGAAAAAACAACCTATTTTTTTCATTAAAAAAAAGCATTGTTCCCTGTGGGATTCCATCAAATTTTTAAAAGCAGCGTGCTGAAAAGAACAATGGCTCAAGCGGGGAAAACACAGCCGGGCGAGGGCGCTATGCCAAGTTAACGGTCACGATTTCGTTACGAATGCCTCGAGGGGACATGTGCGTGCATGTGATTTTTTTTTTATTCATTGAGTTACAATTTTGGTATTACATGCCAATAGTCTGTTTTAAACATGAAGTGTTATAAACTTGAACTGGCAACAATACACGGTAGGAACTGCAACATACATGATAGGTCGCAGGGTTTAAGGCATGGAATGTCGTTATGTCTAAAGGGTGAAAAAATAGTAACACAAGATGGTGTGACCGCGAAGTGTATCGCCTAACAACCTTTGTGCTCGGCCCTTCGTTGCTACTAAATGTACAGGTTGCCTAGTCATATAACTATTTCATCTTGTCCAAGGTAAACTGGATTACATTTACTGGAATCAATGAGCTTAAACTGGCAACGATACATGGTACAAACCTTATTATGCACTATGATTTCTGTAAATCGCAAAAAAACCTGGTCATTTCAATTCAACATCACTTTGGTCCTTGTGGGGTTCCATACATTTAATGTAGACAGTGGGCTGTATAAACCAATGGCTAAAATGAGGAAAACAGAGCCGAGCGAGGGTGCTATGCCAATTTAACGGTCACGATTTCGTTACGAAGGCCTCGAAGGGACATCAGGCCTAGAGTTGTGTCATGCTATCAATGCCAAAGTTAGGAATTCGGTGGTCACAGTCTAGGATGCTCATTTCCCCCTCATAAATTAGTTTGTGCTCTCAAGAAAAATGGTGAAATAGCCGTGAGATAAGTTTGTTGACAGAACAAATTAATTATACGAAAGAACAAAAGTGGGGTTGGCAGGGGCAGCAAAGCCATAACAATAGTTCTGTAACATAATACGAACACATAATAGCTATTTCATTTGTCCAAGGTAAACTTGAGCACATTTACTGAAAATAATGAGCTTGAACTGCCAACAATTCACGGTACAAACCATTTTATTCATCATGACTTCCGCAAATCGTAAAAAACACAACTATCATTTCATTTTAAAATCACATTGATCCCTGTGGGATTCCATCAAATTTTTAAAAGCAGCGGGCTGAAAAGAACAATGGCTAAGAGGGGGAAACCCAGCCGGGCGTTGGCGCTTTGCCAAATCAACGGTCACCATTTATTACGAATGTCTCGAGGGGAAATGTGCGTGCATGTGATTTTTTTATTGATTGAGTTAAAATTTTGGTATTACATGCCAATAGTCTGTATTAAACATGAAGTGTTGAAAACTTGAACTGGCAACATTACACGGTAAGAACTGCAACATGCATGATGGGTCGCATGGTTTAAGGCTTGGAATGTCCTTATGTCCAGAGGGTGAACAAATAGTACAACAAGATGGTGTGACCGCAAAGTGTATCGCCTAACATCCTTTGTGCTCGGCCCTTTGTTGCTACTAAATGCACAGGTTGCCTAGACATATTACTATTTCATCTTGTCCAAGGTAAACTGGATTACATTTACTGGAAGTAATGGGCTTAAACTGGCAGCGATACATGGTACAAACCTTATTAAGCACTATGATTTCTGTAAATCGAAAAAAAAACCTGGTCATTTCAATTCAAAATCACATTGGTCCTTGTTGGGTTCCATACATTTTATGTAGGCAGTGGGCTGTATAGAACAATGGCTAAAATGAGAAAAACAGAGCCGAGAGAGAGTGCTATGCCAATTTAACGGTCACGATTTCGTTACGAAGGCCTCGAAGTGACATCAGGCCTTGAGTTGTGTCATGCTATCAATGCCAAAGCTAGGAATTTGGTGGTCACAGTCTAGGATGCTCATTTCCCCCTTATAAATTACTTTGTGCTCTCAAGAAAATGGTGAAATACCCGTGAGATAAGTTTGTTGACAAAACAAATTAATTATACGAGACAACAAATTTGGGTTGGCAGGGGCAGCAAAGCCATAACAACAGTTCTGTAACATAATACATTCACATAATAACTATTTCATTTGTCCCAGGTAAACTTGAGCACATTCACTGAAAATAATGAGCTTGAACTGCTAACAATACACGGTACAAACCATTTTATGCATCATGACTTCCGCAAATCGTGAAAAAACAACCTATTTTTTTCATTAAAAAAAAGCATTGTTCCCTGTGGGATTCCATCAAATTTTTAAAAGCAGCGTGCTGAAAAGAACAATGGCTCAAGCGGGGAAAACACAGCCGGGCGAGGGCGCTATGCCAAGTTAACGGTCACGATTTCGTTACGAATGCCTCGAGGGGACATGTGCGTGCATGTGATTTTTTTTTTATTCATTGAGTTACAATTTTGGTATTACATGCCAATAGTCTGTTTTAAACATGAAGTGTTATAAACTTGAACTGGCAACAATACACGGTAGGAACTGCAACATACATGATAGGTCGCAGGGTTTAAGGCATGGAATGTCGTTATGTCTAAAGGGTGAAAAAATAGTAACACAAGATGGTGTGACCGCGAAGTGTATCGCCTAACAACCTTTGTGCTCGGCCCTTCGTTGCTACTAAATGTACAGGTTGCCTAGTCATATAACTATTTCATCTTGTCCAAGGTAAACTGGATTACATTTACTGGAATCAATGAGCTTAAACTGGCAACGATACATGGTACAAACCTTATTATGCACTATGATTTCTGTAAATCGCAAAAAAACCTGGTCATTTCAATTCAACATCACTTTGGTCCTTGTGGGGTTCCATACATTTAATGTAGACAGTGGGCTGTATAAACCAATGGCTAAAATGAGGAAAACAGAGCCGAGCGAGGGTGCTATGCCAATTTAACGGTCACGATTTCGTTACGAAGGCCTCGAAGGGACATCAGGCCTAGAGTTGTGTCATGCTATCAATGCCAAAGTTAGGAATTCGGTGGTCACAGTCTAGGATGCTCATTTCCCCCTCATAAATTAGTTTGTGCTCTCAAGAAAATGGTGAAATAGCCGTGAGATAAGTTTGTTGACAGAACAAATTAATTATACGAAAGAACAAAAGTGGGGTTGGCAGGGGCAGCAAAGCCATAACAATAGTTCTGTAACATAATACGAACACATAATAGCTATTTCATTTGTCCAAGGTAAACTTGAGCACATTTACTGAAAATAATGAGCTTGAACTGCCAACAATTCACGGTACAAACCATTTTATTCATCATGACTTCCGCAAATCGTAAAAAAACACAACTATCATTTCATTTTAAAATCACATTGATCCCTGTGGGATTCCATCAAATTTTTAAAAGCAGCGGGCTGAAAAGAACAATGGCTAAGAGGGGGAAACCCAGCCGGGCGTTGGCGCTTTGCCAAATCAACGGTCACCATTTATTACGAATGTCTCGAGGGGAAATGTGCGTGCATGTGATTTTTTTATTGATTGAGTTAAAATTTTGGTATTACATGCCAATAGTCTGTATTAAACATGAAGTGTTGAAAACTTGAACTGGCAACATTACACGGTAAGAACTGCAACATGCATGATGGGTCGCATGGTTTAAGGCTTGGAATGTCCTTATGTCCAGAGGGTGAACAAATAGTACAACAAGATGGTGTGACCGCAAAGTGTATCGCCTAACATCCTTTGTGCTCGGCCCTTTGTTGCTACTAAATGCACAGGTTGCCTAGACATATTACTATTTCATCTTGTCCAAGGTAAACTGGATTACATTTACTGGAAGTAATGGGCTTAAACTGGCAGCGATACATGGTACAAACCTTATTAAGCACTATGATTTCTGTAAATCGAAAAAAAAACCTGGTCATTTCAATTCAAAATCACATTGGTCCTTGTTGGGTTCCATACATTTTATGTAGGCAGTGGGCTGTATAGAACAATGGCTAAAATGAGAAAAACAGAGCCGAGAGAGAGTGCTATGCCAATTTAACGGTCACGATTTCGTTACGAAGGCCTCGAAGTGACATCAGGCCTTGAGTTGTGTCATGCTATCAATGCCAAAGCTAGGAATTTGGTGGTCACAGTCTAGGATGCTCATTTCCCCTTATAAATTACTTTGTGCTCTCAAGAAAATGGTGAAATACCGTGAGATAAGTTTGTTGACAAAACAAATTAATTATACGAGACAACAAATTTGGGTTGGCAGGGGCAGCAAAGCCATAACAACAGTTCTGTAACATAATACATTCACATAATAACTATTTCATTTGTCCCAGGTAAACTTGAGCACATTCACTGAAAATAATGAGCTTGAACTGCTAACAATACACGGTACAAACCATTTTATGCATCATGACTTCCGCAAATCGTGAAAAAAACAACCTATTTTTTTCATTAAAAAAAAGCATTGTTCCCTGTGGGATTCCATCAAATTTTTAAAAGCAGCGTGCTGAAAAGAACAATGGCTCAAGCGGGGAAAACACAGCCGGGCGAGGGCGCTATGCCAAGTTAACGGTCACGATTTCGTTACGAATGCCTCGAGGGGACATGTGCGTGCATGTGATTTTTTTTTTATTCATTGAGTTACAATTTTGGTATTACATGCCAATAGTCTGTTTTAAACATGAAGTGTTATAAACTTGAACTGGCAACAATACACGGTAGGAACTGCAACATACATGATAGGTCGCAGGGTTTAAGGCATGGAATGTCGTTATGTCTAAAGGGTGAAAAAATAGTAACACAAGATGGTGTGACCGCGAAGTGTATCGCCTAACAACCTTTGTGCTCGGCCCTTCGTTGCTACTAAATGTACAGGTTGCCTAGTCATATAACTATTTCATCTTGTCCAAGGTAAACTGGATTACATTTACTGGAATCAATGAGCTTAAACTGGCAACGATACATGGTACAAACCTTATTATGCACTATGATTTCTGTAAATCGCAAAAAAACCTGGTCATTTCAATTCAACATCACTTTGGTCCTTGTGGGGTTCCATACATTTAATGTAGACAGTGGGCTGTATAAACCAATGGCTAAAATGAGGAAAACAGAGCCGAGCGAGGGTGCTATGCCAATTTAACGGTCACGATTTCGTTACGAAGGCCTCGAAGGGACATCAGGCCTAGAGTTGTGTCATGCTATCAATGCCAAAGTTAGGAATTCGGTGGTCACAGTCTAGGATGCTCATTTCCCCTCATAAATTAGTTTGTGCTCTCAAGAAAATGGTGAAATAGCCGTGAGATAAGTTTGTTGACAGAACAAATTAATTATACGAAAGAACAAAAGTGGGGTTGGCAGGGGCAGCAAAGCCATAACAATAGTTCTGTAACATAATACGAACACATAATAGCTATTTCATTTGTCCAAGGTAAACTTGAGCACATTTACTGAAAATAATGAGCTTGAACTGCCAACAATTCACGGTACAAACCATTTTATTCATCATGACTTCCGCAAATCGTAAAAAACACAACTATCATTTCATTTTAAAATCACATTGATCCCTGTGGGATTCCATCAAATTTTTAAAAGCAGCGGGCTGAAAAGAACAATGGCTAAGAGGGGGAAACCCAGCCGGGCGTTGGCGCTTTGCCAAATCAACGGTCACCATTTATTACGAATGTCTCGAGGGGAAATGTGCGTGCATGTGATTTTTTTATTGATTGAGTTAAAATTTTGGTATTACATGCCAATAGTCTGTATTAAACATGAAGTGTTGAAAACTTGAACTGGCAACATTACACGGTAAGAACTGCAACATGCATGATGGGTCGCATGGTTTAAGGCTTGGAATGTCCTTATGTCCAGAGGGTGAACAAATAGTACAACAAGATGGTGTGACCGCAAAGTGTATCGCCTAACATCCTTTGTGCTCGGCCCTTTGTTGCTACTAAATGCACAGGTTGCCTAGACATATTACTATTTCATCTTGTCCAAGGTAAACTGGATTACATTTACTGGAAGTAATGGGCTTAAACTGGCAGCGATACATGGTACAAACCTTATTAAGCACTATGATTTCTGTAAATCGAAAAAAAAACCTGGTCATTTCAATTCAAAATCACATTGGTCCTTGTTGGGTTCCATACATTTTATGTAGGCAGTGGGCTGTATAGAACAATGGCTAAAATGAGAAAAACAGAGCCGAGAGAGAGTGCTATGCCAATTTAACGGTCACGATTTCGTTACGAAGGCCTCGAAGTGACATCAGGCCTTGAGTTGTGTCATGCTATCAATGCCAAAGCTAGGAATTTGGTGGTCACAGTCTAGGATGCTCATTTCCCCTTATAAATTACTTTGTGCTCTCAAGAAAATGGTGAAATACCCGTGAGATAAGTTTGTTGACAAAACAAATTAATTATACGAGACAACAAATTTGGGTTGGCAGGGGCAGCAAAGCCATAACAACAGTTCTGTAACATAATACATTCACATAATAACTATTTCATTTGTCCCAGGTAAACTTGAGCACATTCACTGAAAATAATGAGCTTGAACTGCTAACAATACACGGTACAAACCATTTTATGCATCATGACTTCCGCAAATCGTGAAAAAACAACCTATTTTTTTCATTAAAAAAAAGCATTGTTCCCTGTGGGATTCCATCAAATTTTTAAAAGCAGCGTGCTGAAAAGAACAATGGCTCAAGCGGGGAAAACACAGCCGGGCGAGGGCGCTATGCCAAGTTAACGGTCACGATTTCGTTACGAATGCCTCGAGGGGACATGTGCGTGCATGTGATTTTTTTTTTATTCATTGAGTTACAATTTTGGTATTACATGCCAATAGTCTGTTTTAAACATGAAGTGTTATAAACTTGAACTGGCAACAATACACGGTAGGAACTGCAACATACATGATAGGTCGCAGGGTTTAAGGCATGGAATGTCGTTATGTCTAAAGGGTGAAAAAATAGTAACACAAGATGGTGTGACCGCGAAGTGTATCGCCTAACAACCTTTGTGCTCGGCCCTTCGTTGCTACTAAATGTACAGGTTGCTAGTCATATAACTATTTATCTTGTCCAAGGTAAACTGGATTACATTTACTGGAATCAATGAGCTTAAACTGGCAACGATACATGGTACAAACCTTATTATGCACTATGATTTCTGTAAATCGCAAAAAAACTGGTCATTTCAATTCAACATCACTTTGGTCCTTGTGGGGTTCCATACATTTAATGTAGACAGTGGGCTGTATAAACCAATGGCTAAAATGAGGAAAACAGAGCCGAGCGAGGGTGCTATGCCAATTTAACGGTCACGATTTCGTTACGAAGGCCTCGAAGGGACATCAGGCCTAGAGTTGTGTCATGCTATCAATGCCAAAGTTAGGAATTCGGTGGTCACAGTCTAGGATGCTCATTTCCCCTCATAAATTAGTTTGTGCTCTCAAGAAAATGGTGAAATAGCCGTGAGATAAGTTTGTTGACAGAACAAATTAATTATACGAAAGAACAAAAGTGGGGTTGGCAGGGGCAGCAAAGCCATAACAATAGTTCTGTAACATAATACGAACACATAATAGCTATTTCATTTGTCCAAGGTAAACTTGAGCACATTTACTGAAAATAATGAGCTTGAACTGCCAACAATTCACGGTACAAACCATTTTATTCATCATGACTTCCGCAAATCGTAAAAAACACAACTATCATTTCATTTTAAAATCACATTGATCCCTGTGGGATTCCATCAAATTTTTAAAAGCAGCGGGCTGAAAAGAACAATGGCTAAGAGGGGGAAACCAGCCGGGCGTTGGCGCTTTGCCAAATCAACGGTCACCATTTATTACGAATGTCTCGAGGGGAAATGTGCGTGCATGTGATTTTTTTATTGATTGAGTTAAAATTTTGGTATTACATGCCAATAGTCTGTATTAAACATGAAGTGTTGAAAACTTGAACTGGCAACATTACACGGTAAGAACTGCAACATGCATGATGGGTCGCATGGTTTAAGGCTTGGAATGTCCTTATGTCCAGAGGGTGAACAAATAGTACAACAAGATGGTGTGACCGCAAAGTGTATCGCCTAACATCCTTTGTGCTCGGCCCTTTGTTGCTACTAAATGCACAGGTTGCCTAGACATATTACTATTTCATCTTGTCCAAGGTAAACTGGATTACATTTACTGGAAGTAATGGGCTTAAACTGGCAGCGATACATGGTACAAACCTTATTAAGCACTATGATTTCTGTAAATCGAAAAAAAAAACCTGGTCATTTCAATTCAAAATCACATTGGTCCTTGTTGGGTTCCATACATTTTATGTAGGCAGTGGGCTGTATAGAACAATGGCTAAAATGAGAAAAAAGAGCCGAGAGAGAGTGCTATGCCAATTTAACGGTCACGATTTCGTTACGAAGGCCTCGAAGTGACATCAGGCCTTGAGTTGTGTCATGCTATCAATGCCAAAGCTAGGAATTTGGTGGTCACAGTCTAGGATGCTCATTTCCCCTTATAAATTACTTTGTGCTCTCAAGAAAATGGTGAAATACCGTGAGATAAGTTTGTTGACAAAACAAATTAATTATACGAGACAACAAATTTGGGTTGGCAGGGGCAGCAAAGCCATAACAACAGTTCTGTAACATAATACATTCACATAATAACTATTTCATTTGTCCCAGGTAAACTTGAGCACATTCACTGAAAATAATGAGCTTGAACTGCTAACAATACACGGTACAAACCATTTTATGCATCATGACTTCCGCAAATCGTGAAAAAACAACCTATTTTTTTCATTAAAAAAAAGCATTGTTCCCTGTGGGATTCCATCAAATTTTTAAAAGCAGCGTGCTGAAAAGAACAATGGCTCAAGCGGGGAAAAACACAGCGGGCGAGGGCGCTATGCCAAGTTAACGGTCACGATTTCGTTACGAATGCCTCGAGGGGACATGTGCGTGCATGTGATTTTTTTTTTATTCATTGAGTTACAATTTTGGTATTACATGCCAATAGTCTGTTTTAAACATGAAGTGTTATAAACTTGAACTGGCAACAATACACGGTAGGAACTGCAACATACATGATAGGTCGCAGGGTTTAAGGCATGGAATGTCGTTATGTCTAAAGGGTGAAAAAATAGTAACACAAGATGGTGTGACCGCGAAGTGTATCGCCTAACAACCTTTGTGCTCGGCCCTTCGTTGCTACTAAATGTACAGGTTGCCTAGTCATATAACTATTTCATCTTGTCCAAGGTAAACTGGATTACATTTACTGGAATCAATGAGCTTAAACTGGCAACGATACATGGTACAAACCTTATTATGCACTATGATTTCTGTAAATCGCAAAAAAACCTGGTCATTTCAATTCAACATCACTTTGGTCCTTGTGGGGTTCCATACATTTAATGTAGACAGTGGGCTGTATAAACCAATGGCTAAAATGAGGAAAACAGAGCCGAGCGAGGGTGCTATGCCAATTTAACGGTCACGATTTCGTTACGAAGGCCTCGAAGGGACATCAGGCCTAGAGTTGTGTCATGCTATCAATGCCAAAGTTAGGAATTCGGTGGTCACAGTCTAGGATGCTCATTTCCCCTCATAAATTAGTTTGTGCTCTCAAGAAAATGGTGAAATAGCCGTGAGATAAGTTTGTTGACAGAACAAATTAATTATACGAAAGAACAAAAGTGGGGTTGGCAGGGGCAGCAAAGCCATAACAATAGTTCTGTAACATAATACGAACACATAATAGCTATTTCATTTGTCCAAGGTAAACTTGAGCACATTTACTGAAAATAATGAGCTTGAACTGCCAACAATTCACGGTACAAACCATTTTATTCATCATGACTTCCGCAAATCGTAAAAAACACAACTATCATTTCATTTTAAAATCACATTGATCCCTGTGGGATTCCATCAAATTTTTAAAAGCAGCGGGCTGAAAAGAACAATGGCTAAGAGGGGGAAACCCAGCCGGGCGTTGGCGCTTTGCCAAATCAACGGTCACCATTTATTACGAATGTCTCGAGGGGAAATGTGCGTGCATGTGATTTTTTTATTGATTGAGTTAAAATTTTGGTATTACATGCCAATAGTCTGTATTAAACATGAAGTGTTGAAAACTTGAACTGGCAACATTACACGGTAAGAACTGCAACATGCATGATGGGTCGCATGGTTTAAGGCTTGGAATGTCCTTATGTCCAGAGGGTGAACAAATAGTACAACAAGATGGTGTGACCGCAAAGTGTATCGCCTAACATCCTTTGTGCTCGGCCCTTTGTTGCTACTAAATGCACAGGTTGCCTAGACATATTACTATTTCATCTTGTCCAAGGTAAACTGGATTACATTTACTGGAAGTAATGGGCTTAAACTGGCAGCGATACATGGTACAAACCTTATTAAGCACTATGATTTCTGTAAATCGAAAAAAAAACCTGGTCATTTCAATTCAAAATCACATTGGTCCTTGTTGGGTTCCATACATTTTATGTAGGCAGTGGGCTGTATAGAACAATGGCTAAAATGAGGAAAAACAGAGCCGAGGAGGAGTGCTATGCCAATTTAACGGTCACGATTTCGTTACGAAGGCCTCGAAGTGAATCAGGCCTTGAGTTGTGTCATGCTATCAATGCCAAAGCTAGGAATTTGGTGGTCACAGTTAGGATGTCATTTCCCTTATAAATTATTTGTGCTCTCAAGAAAATGGTGAAATACCGTGAGATAAGTTTGTTGACAAAACAAATTAATTATACGAGACAACAAATTGGGTTGGCAGGGGCAGCAAAGCATAACACAGTTCTGTAACAAATACATTACACTAATAACTATTTCATTTGTCCAGGTAAACTTGAGCACATTCACTGAAAATAATGAGCTTGAACTGCTAACAATCACGGTACAAACCATTTTATGCATCATGATTTCCCGCAAATCGTGAAAAAAACAACTATTTTTTTCATTAAAAAAAGCATTGTTCCCTGTGGGATTCCATCAAATTTTTAAAGCAGCGTGCTGAAAAGAACAATGGCTCAAGCGGGGAAAAACACACCCGGGCGAGGGCGCTATGCCAAGTTAACGGTCACGATTTTCGTTACGAATGCCTCGAGGGGACATGTGCGTGCATGTGATTTTTTTTTTATTCATTGAGTTACAATTTTGGTATAACATGCCAATAGTCTGTTTTAAACATGAAGTGTTATAAACTTGAACTGGCAACATACACGGTAAGAACTGCAACATACATGATGGTCGCAGGGTTTAAGGCATGGAATGTCGTTATGTCTAAAGGGTGAAAAATAGTAACACAAGATGGTGTGACCGCGAAGTGTATCGCCTAACACTTTGTGCTCGGCCTTCGTTGCTACTAAATGTACAGGTTGCCTAGTCATATAACTATTTCATCTTGTCCAAGGTAAACTGGATTACATTTACTGGAATCAATGAGCTTAAATGGCAACGATACATGGTACAAACTTATTATGCACTATGATTTCTGTAAATCGCAAAAAAACTGGTCATTTCAATTCAAAATCACTTTGGTCCTTGTGGGGTTCCATACATTTTATGTAGCAGTGGGCTGTATAAACAATGGCTAAAATGAGGAAAACAGAGCCGAGAGAGAGTGCTATGCCAATTTAACGGTCACGATTTTACGAAGGCCGAAGGACATAGGCTGGTTGGTCATGTATCAATGCCAAAGTGGAATTTGTGGTCCAGTTAGATGTATTTCCTATAATTATTGTGCTCAGAAATGGTGAAATACTGAGATAAGTTTGTTGACAAAAAATTAATTATAGAAACAAATGGGTTGGCAGGGGCAGCAAACCATAACAAGTTCTGTAACATAATCACATAATACTATTTCATTTGTCAAGGTAATTGAGCACTTATGAAATATGAGCTTGAAGAACATACACGGTACAAACCATTTTATCATATGACTTCGCAATGTAAAAAAAATTTTTCATTAAAAAAACTTGGTCCTGTGGATTCCATAAATTTTTAAAGCGGGTGAAAGAACAATGGTAAGGGGGAAAACAGCGGGCGAGGCGCTATGCAATTAACGGTACATTTGTTACGAATGCCTGAGGGGACATGTGCGTGCATGTGATTTTTTTTATTCATTGAGTTACAATTTTGGTATATACATGCCAATGTTTTTAAACATGAAGTGTTGTAAACTTGAACTGGCAAATACACGGTAAGAACTGCAACATACATGATGGGTCGCATGGTTTAAGGCATGGAATGCGTTATGTCAAGGGTGAACAAATAGTACAACAAGATGGTGACGCAAGTGTACGCACACTTGTCTGGCTTGTTGCACTAAATGCAGGTTCTAACATATCATTACTTGCCAAGAAACTGATCATTAGAAGATGGCTTAAATGAAACAGTAAAACTATTACACTGATTTCTGTAAATCAAAAAACGGTCATTTCTTCAATCATGTCTTGTGGGTTCAACATTTTACATTGGTGTTAAAATGCTAAATGAGAACAACAGGAGAGTGCTGCCAATTAACGGTCACGATTTCGTTCGAAGCCTGAGGACAAGCCTTGAGTGTGTATTATCATGCCAAAGTTAGATTTGTGGTCACAGTTGATTCTTTCCCTTATTGTGTCTCAGAAAGGTGAAATCGAATAGTTTGAAAACAAATTAATATACGAACAATGGTTGCAGGGCAGCAAGCCAAAACATCTGTAACATAACAACATAATCTATTTCATTCCAAAACTGGCCTTACTGAAATAATGACTTGAACTGCAAAATAATACAAACCATACATATGACTTCCAATCGTAAAACAAATTTCATAAAAATTGTCTGTATTCCATCAAATTTAAAAGCAGGTAAAAGACAATGGCTAAGGGAAAAACCCAGGCGTTCAATACGTAATTTTACGAATCTGAGGGACGTGGTGCAGTGATTTTATATTGTTAAATTTTGATTCCCAAATTGTTTCAGAATGTTAATGACCAATCACGTAAACCAACATTATGGTCGAGTTTAAGGCTGTGTTTATGTCAAAGGGTGAAAAAATGTCACAGTGGGTGACCCAGTGTACGCCTACCTTGTGCCGGCCCTTG
Organism: Pycnopodia helianthoides; assembly: GCA_032158295.1. Taxonomy (NCBI): domain Eukaryota; kingdom Metazoa; phylum Echinodermata; class Asteroidea; order Forcipulatida; family Asteriidae; genus Pycnopodia; species Pycnopodia helianthoides. The sequence continues at coordinate 726 of JASTWB010000555.1, read as the reverse complement.
TTGTACTAAATGACAGGTTGCTGCATATACTATTTCTTGTCAAGGTAAATGGATTACATTATGGAATCAATGAGCTTAACTGCAACGTAATGGTACATACTATTAAGCACTATGTTTCTGTAATGAAAACCTGTCATTTCAATTCAAAATAACATTGGTCCTGTTGGTTCCAACATTTTATGTAGCGTGGTGTATAAACAATGCTAAAATGAGAAACAGAGCCGAGTAGAGAGTGATGCCATTAACGGTCAGACGATTTCGTTACAAGGCCTCGAATATCAGTCCTAGATGTGTCTGATCCAACCAAACTAGGAATTTTGTCAAGTCAGGTCATTTCCGTATAAATTAGTTGTGCTCAAGAAAATGGTAATACGTGAAAAAGTGTTGTTGACAAACAATATTATACGAGATACAAATGGTTGGCAGGGGCAGCAAAGCCCATAACAAGTTCTGTAACATAATAATCATAATATATTTCATTGTCAAGGTAAACTTGAGCCATTCATGAAAATAAGAGTTGAACTGCAACAATCACGTACAAACCATTTTATGCATCATGCTTCCGCAAATCGTAAAAAACAAAAACCTTTTTTCATTAAAAAACATTGTCCTGTGGATTCCATACAAATTTTTAAAAGCACGGGAAAAAACAAGTCAAACGGGAAAACAAGCGTGAGGCTATGCCAGTTAACGTACATTCGTTACGAATGCCTGAGGAAGTGCGTA
>JASTWB010000554.1:0-14171 GCA_032158295.1 Pycnopodia helianthoides | reverse complement strand
TTTTCCCCCGAGGGCCTTTTTGGGAATTTTTAAAAGGTTTAAAAAAAAAATTTTTTCCCATGACTTGGAAAAATTTTTGAAGGGTTTCCCCTTTTTTGTTTTTTTTTTTTTTTTTTATTAGCAGGGGGTTTTTTTTAAATGGTTTCTCCGGATGCCCCATTTTTGGATTCTTTTTTTTATTGGGGTTTTTTAAACGGGTCTTTTTTTTTTTTTTCAAAACCCCAAGGGGGCTTTTAAAAAGGGGACCTTACTTTGGAATAAAACTTTTTTTTTGGGGGATTTTTTTAGGGTTTTGGGAAAAAAAGGGGTTGAAATTGAAAGAAATTACAAAAGATCGGACAGATAAAGCCCCTTGGAAAAAGAACCCCAATTGCAGACCAGCCGGCACCCACTAGCGTGTAACACCATTAAATTATTATAACAATTATTTAATTTATAAAAACTAAACGCGGTGCATAAGAAACGTATTTAAACGTTCTTGCAAAGGAAAAGGTTTTTCCCAAAAGAACCTAACCATAAAGGACATTGGTCATCCATTTAACACTTGGTTAGTCAGGGTGGAACCAAGTATAAAATGGTTAACGCAAAATTTTGACCCGTGCAACCAATCAGGGCTCCCTTTGGCACTAGTACAAATCACGAGTTAACAAACAAAAAAATCGAAATCTTAAAGGAAGTTATACACATACCAACATAACAGCCTCCTCCTCTTTAAAAATGCAACACTAAATACCCTTTTAAAACGACTAATTTCTATAAACAAATAATTACAAAAACAGAATTAGGATCAATAGTGTACCAAAAGAAACCCACAAAACACACCTTCTCCAGTTTGTTTTAAACAATTTAATCCCCACAAGCGCCCCTACCGTCGGGGTTCTAGGCGGAAATACCCGACAGGTTTTTTTAAAAGGGTAATCTTTAATGTAAAATTTTTTTGCCACCTTGACAATTGAACAGCTTTTTCATTTCAAAAAAATTTATCTTAAAAGTTTAAAAATAATTCTTTTTTTTGCTGTAAAAACGGAATTTTTTTTCAATTGGACAAAAAGGATTAAAAAATTAAGGAAAAATTTTCATCTGCACCGATTTATAGTTCTGCCATTTTAGGTTCATGATTCGACTTTAGAAACACCCGGCAGCAATAGGAATGTGTACAAACATGTCCAACTCTCACTAAAAACTTGACAAGTACGGAAAAACATAATTTCACTGTCCCTCCACCGAATTTAAAATTTAATTTAGCTTTTTGACCCTAAGGGAAAAAAAAATCGGGAATCTACCTTTTGTCATGAATAAATAAGCAGGTATTCAATTTCGCAGATTTATAAGTGATTTTACAAGTGACCATAACCCAACCCCCCCCCCGGGAAATTTCCCGCAACCCCTTGAAAACCTTTTTCAAACATATAAAAATGCTAATGTAGTAAAAACCCCCCCCCCAAAAAATTTTTCCACCCCCCCCCCTCTAAAAAAAACCCCCCCTTTTTTAAACCCCCTTCCTTTCCCGCCCCCAAAAAAAACCCCGGGCCAAACCTTTTTGTTTTTTTTAAAATAGGAAATTTTTTTCTTTTTTCCCAATTAAAAATTAAAAAAATTAAAAAAAATTCAAAATTAATCTTTGAAACCGGTTTCAAAACTTGGTGTCCGCCAGTTGCAGGGGTGCTTTCCGTTTTAAACGATGGTGCAGTTTCTGAACTGAACATGTTTGTTTTTCTCATTCAATCGTTAAGGAAAATTTCTTAAACTACGTATTGTCAGCTTAAATTATGTTTGGGGGTTTTGTACCCCGATCAAAACCCACCTTTAAATATTACACAACCAATGGCTCAAAAATTCAAAGACGCGAGTCTTTCAAGTCAGCGTTAAATTCAGGGTTACCTTTTAAAGGTGATTCAAACACACCCCCCCCTTTCGGCCCACATAACCACTAATTTCACTTTAACAAGTGTAACAACTACTCAATTTACGAAAACAACCAAAAGTTTACTCAAACATATTTTTGCATTTAGTTTTGGCACCTGACGGCATTTAGGTGGTCAACAGCAATAAAATTTTAAAGACAAAAAACTGTTGTTTTAACAATTTAAGTTGGTCTTCTAACCCACATCTTCCCTTTATTTCTTAATTCGAAATTTTACAATATAAATTCAAATTTGGGTTATATCCTTCTTAAGTTATATGCAATATAATTGTTTTTAACGTATATCTTTAAAAAGGTCGGAGTTAGGTGACAACAAAGATCCCGGACATTAAAAAAGATTTTCTGAAACTGGAAACGGGGGTAATCTGATGGTTAACACAATAATTTTATTCTTTTTTATAAGAATCTCAATTTGGAGAACTAAATCCATGAAAAGCCATTTTGGGTTTAATATGTAAAAATAACATGTGAAAGTGGAGCCCTAGTTCATGGGTCCTGGTAATGTGAAAAACCCTTTTTGGTTTTCGGTTTTATTAACCCAGAAAATTTGTTGTTTTTATATTTTTTCAGAAAGAGTTTAGGCAAAAATTTTGCGAGAAACCTTTCCATTACTTCTTAAAAGTAAGTTATGTAGACTTTCCTGCAACAGGATTTCACAAAATGGAAATTAAAGGCATTCGGGAAAATCCCAACTACAAAAATTTTAAAACTTTTCGGAAAAATACATTAAACCAAATCAAAATTTGGTAACCTTTTAAAAATTTTAACTTTTTCCTTTGCTTAATAACCATTCCATTTTAAGGATTGGCATTTTGTTTTACGATTTTAAAAAAGCTTGCGTTAAGTAGAAAAATGACCGTACAATTCAAAATAGGAATTTCGAAAATGGAACAATGGATAATGTGATTTGTATTTACAATAACTTTAAAATTATTATTAATATTATGAATGGGGAAAAGTAAATCCAGGCAGCTTTAATTAAAAATCCAAAAAACAACGTGAAAGCGACGTAATTGTTAAAGGTCAATGAAATTGAAAAGAATCTTTTTCCTTTTAATATGCCAATAAAACATTGTTTTAATGCTAGAAACGTGATTTTGCAAAATATATTTAAAAGACCCAATATCTTTAATTTTGGGACATCTTGAACATTGGGATTTTTCGTTTAATCAATGTAGGTTTTTTAAGATAATATTGTAATCTAGAGATGGTAAACTTTCTTGGAAGAGCTTGGCGGCTGTTGATATAAAAAGGGAAAATTTAAAGGCCCAGTTTAAGAACAGTAATTAAGAAAATGATTCGGGGGAATTGAGATCACGCGATCAATCAAACATGAACAAAATTATTGAAAATTTTTTTTCCTATTACTTGAACATTCAACCAACAATAAAATTTTAGGTGTATATTTTTCACTTTGGATATCCAATGGAGAACGGTTTAAATTACCAAAGGTGTCATTTAAAGAACATAATTTTATTAAATATCTTTTCGCCCCTTTTCCCAAAACTGTCATTTAGGCTGCCTAACGCCCATTTGGACCAATAAATTTGACAGCTTCGAACGCAAGGGCGGACTTGTTCCGGGGCTTGGACCCTACCGTGAGACGGGACTTGAGTCACACCAGGCCCAATTAAATAGGTTTTCGCTAAATGGGCCTGGTCAGAAAAATTTAATTTTTTTGGTGACAACGTTTAGTTTCGAAAAAAACGTGCGACTTAAAAGGAGCCAAACTGGCCAACTAGCAACTTCCAAAATGAAAGTTGAAGGGGTAAATTCATTTGGAAATAGAGTGACCGTTTTTACTGAAAAAGTCTTGGGGGAAGGCTGGGCTGTTAGACTTTTTTCCTATGGGTTTTAACGGGTTTAGAACCAAGCCCCCAAAAATTTTTAACCTTTCCTTAATTAAATGAATACGCCACGGGCAGGGAAAGGGGGAAAAAACCCCCTTTGGGAAAAGGGCCCCCCCTTTAAAAAGAACAAATTTTTAAAAAGTAACCAGTTTTTTTTTGGCCCCCCTTTTTCCCTTAAAATTGAACCCAAACAATTTCTTACAATGTTTTTTTTTCCTTTTTATTTTTCCCAACCAAATTAGTCAAAATAAGTTTTATTTTAATTGAATCCGAATGAAACGACTTGTTCCTAATGCCCATGCTTTAACACACATACTTCTATTAGGAAACTGTAGCTCTGTCATTAAAAAGTGACGATCTTGCCGGAGCTAAATCTTGACTTTGGGCCGGGCTAAATGTTTCAATTTTGACAGCAACGGACCCAAATTTTCCATGGCACCCTTTCCCTAACGGGGTTTTTTGGTACGACAGGACGATTTAAATATTTGCGTAATAATTCATTGTAGAATTTCATAAATTATTCGAAGGCGCCTTTTATTTTGCAAGGCTGCTAAAACTTTAGCTTGGAAAACCTGCCAAATAGTCACTAGGTAGCCTTTCGAAATTGGGGTTTTTAAATGAACTGTACGTATTATAAACTAATACTGGGGAAAGGGCTTTTAAAGAATTTATGAAATTTTTGCAACGCCTTAAACCCAAAATCCCGGGGCGTCAAAGACCCCAAAACTTTCTGGAAATTTGGAAACTTAACTAACGGCCAATTTAGTGGGTTAAACCCCTGGAATGGCCAAATTGCAAGTAAGCAATTAAATTGAAAAGGGTAAGTCCGAAGTGTCACAGCTACACCCCGGAGAAACCATACTTGACCGAAACACCCTGGCCCAAGGGGCGCGAGAAAACCCCCGACTATAGACCCTCTCCCCCATTTTTCCCTTTCCCCGTTACTTTAAAATTTGGGTCCGTTGCCAAAGGGATTGATCCGGGAATTAAACTTGACTCTGGGGTTGCAGAGGGCAGGGGAAATATGAAACAACTGAATGCTTAGGACAGAGGGCTCACAAATTATATGTAAACTTCAAAATAAGAAAAGGGGTAGTTTTTAAAAGGGGAAACCCCATTTTTTAAAAATTATTTGAAATTAAAAATTTCCATTGCAGAACCTTCTGATCAAAATATATAAACCAAAAACATGTCCAATTTTTTGGCACCATTTTGGTTCCTAAAAACAAATAAATCATCCTGAAATTTCAACCATCTAGTCCTTTTTTATCAAAGCTAATCATCGTAACTACGCATAAAGGAAAAAACTTAAAAATTGGGGAATTCTTCATTGCCTGAACTATTGAATGTTTTCACACTCCTAGAAAAAAAACCACGGGGTAAAATTGGGGAATTGAACCCGGGTACATTGGGGGGTGTGTTAAACCAAAAAGTAGGAAGGGGGTTGGGGGTTTTGGCCCAGGGCCAAACCTTAAGAATCCCCGGGGTTTTTAAAAGGGCGGGCCCAACCTTTTAACAATAAAAACTTAAGGGCAACAAAACCTTGAGTTGATGACGGGTTTTTATCAAACTAAATGTCCGTCCAACTCTTTGTCGCTATTTGGTTCTACACAAAATAAATTAATTGAAATAAACAGTCATAAGCTTTTCTTTTCCCAAGTCAAGACCCTGACTGTATTAAGGAAAAACAGTGCCTGCAGGGTGTCCAAGATTATGGTTTATAAACAGAATCAAAACCGGGAGTACACCATCTCTCCCTTTTTAAAAAACCCTTTTCGTTTTGAACAATTATTCGGCCCAACTGCTTTTCCCAACCTTCATTATAACAAAAATTAATTCGGCCATTTTTTTTAAAATTGGTTAAATCCCCTTATAAACCTTGGATTAGCCTGTGGAATGCGGGAATTATTTTGGCCCCGTGAAATCGAAAAATTTTAAAAAATTTGTTAAATTTTTCCCATGGGAGGAAAATTGATTTTCTTGAACATCTTAGAAAAAGACCTAAAATGAACCTGAACTTTATATTTTATGAGCAATATTGACTCGAAAAACTTGGCACTTATAAAGCCCTCGATTTTAACATTTTTCCCATCAGTATTTAGGTAGGCAAGCAAACCATGCAGTTTGCTTTAGTTGGACGGGACCTAAGGCCAAACGGGCAATCAGGAAGAAGCCGTCTACAATGCTCGTTAAGGCGAACTGATTATTATACATCCGTGGTCCTTTTGTAAGTTGGTAATAAAAAAGGGTTCTCAACCTTCACGGATAAAATTTCCAATGAGGTTCATAAAAATTTTTAGCATACCAAACAGTCTAAACTTTAAAGACCAATACCAGATTGTTAAGTTTTAGACTGGTCTTCGCAAAATTTTGGCTCAACTTTGTCGGAAATTTTTAATCCTAATTACCGAAACATAAATTTATAAATTTTTTATTTTTGCAATAAGAAATCTAACCTGGGGCCTCATTTAGGCGAAAAAGAAGGCACAATGCCAGGCTAGATTTAATCTTGAGAAAATAACCTTTAAACTGTCACATCAAAACGTTGTATTTTCAGAGTACTTCATATTCAAGTTGCGCAATTATCTGAGATCCGTGATCTTGGAGGCTTTTATTTGCACAGGTTTCTTGAAACCCCAAAATTTCCGACTTATTTACTGCATAGGCCCAAAACCGGGGGACCAACCAAGACTACAATTGTTGTATAAAATCCCATCCTATGGATTTGTATAGTACACGGTTGGTGGGGTTTTCTTAAGTATCCTAATTTTAAGGGTTAACTAACTAGGCAACTTCTCCCAAAGGGAAATTTGCCAGTTTACCATTGTAAGGACCACATTTAAATTTTTTTAAAGGTCCTTTTAAGATGAGAAATACATTGGATTCCCATCCGGAACAATTTTGATACAGATTCCTTTTTTTCTCGTTTAATTTAAAATTGAAAAAGTAAAATACAGAAAGAAAAATAGATTTTGAAATTTTGTAGTTGACCGATCTTAAGAAACAAAGTTTCGTTTTCCAATAATCCTCTCAATACTTGGAACCTAAAAGAGATGCAAAGGAAATTGGGTAATCAGAAGATGGGTTCAAATAAGGTCTTGTTGGCCCAATTTGACAACCTTAATAATTCCCTTTTCTTTTTCACTGCTAAGGAGATCGAATGAACATTTCGTCCCACTAAGAAAAGAAAAGTTTTTACAAACGGTTGGTTAAAATTATCGGCTAATTTCGGTGAATGGTAATTTTAAGAAGGCACTTTTTTTTTTCAACCTAGGTGAATTTAAACTCTTCTAACTTGAGTCGACCAGGCAATGCTGACTAGTTGACTTCCTAAGTTTTCTAGTGCCTTTGGCTGTCTTACCTTTATGCTTGATAACTAGTCTATTAGGATTTTGGAACCGAATGACTATTTTAATATAGTGGGAAAATTTTGTTATTTGAAACAATTACTGCCAAAACGCTTGGGGTTGAAGGTCTCTTTAAAACCCCTTACCCATCTGGCTTGACTTGGACAGTCATATGAAAGTTTGGAAATGAGTTTTTAAAGGTCCCCAAGCAACCCGTCCCCCGGGGAAACCCGTCTGAAACCCTTTAAAGGATCAAAAGGAAAAAAACCATCAAAAGAGGGGTTTCTTTTTTTTTTTGGGGGTTTCCCCCCCCCAAACCCCCCCCCACTGGTACAATTTCCCCTTTTTTTTTTTCCCCCTTTTTTTGAAAAGGCCGATAGAAAATGGGCCCCCTTTCCCCAAAAACCCCCGCACGGGATCAGGCATTGTTCATGGGTAATCAAAGGGGTATTTTCCGGGCAAGAAAGAAAAATGGTACTTTTTCCCTTCTTACTTCGTCATTTCACAATATTAAGTTTAAACGGGCCTTTCATTAAATTGCAATGCATCTAATTTATTAAAGGGATAGCCATTTTTTTGCATAGGACTTCTTAAAGGAAAGTTGTGGAAATACCAGGCCAGGATTTTTTAAATTTTTTGAAATTTTATTACAAATTATTCCCCCGGTTAACTTGGGGTTAACAGTCTCTAGTTCACTAGCCATCTACCAATCCATGGAAGGGTTAAAGTCGGAATGTTGTGCCGGTTATAACGCCTTCACTTACCCAGTATCTGTAGTCCTCGAATCTCCCTTTCCCAATTCCAAACTACTTGAAATGGCATCTGTGATGAATAAAAAGAGTAGTTAAATTCGAAGATGCCATTTTGAGAAAGGTTCCTTCTTCCAAATTTTTAATCAGAAGCCAATAAGGCATAAATAACACCTTCTGGCATTAAACCCTTCTATCAAAAGGTGTTTTCCTTTTATAATTCAATTTTAAATCACTGTTACATTAAGCCAAATTTTCCAGGTTGTCATTTTATCAAATGAACCGAAAGGTGGGAAATGTATTTTGACGGCCCCAAAGATTATTTAAAAGTGTTAAGGGAGGGGCCTTTGAACACTACTGTACTTTTCAAAAACGGGTTAAATTGCCCATGGGGTTGTCAAACAAAAAAGATGAATTACCAAAGAAGACTTTGAACATTGGGGTAACAACCAAATAATGTTTTTGGAATAAAATTTTTAACCAAGAAACTGTTGTAAAACCAATGTTATTTTTTGGGTATCTATAACCATCCCTTCTCTCTAATTGAAACCTTAGTAAGAAATTTTAGAAAAACCGTTGTTTCGGAAATGTACAAAACCCCTTTTCTCCTTTTTTAAACGGTGTTAATCCCCTACAAACAAAGCCCAGACCTTAGTACGTTACTATCTCAACTTTTGAGACCCCCAAGAAAAAACCTAACACGGTCCTGCCCCTCCTTTCCAAATTTTTATTCGGGTCTTGGGCCGGTTCTTTTTGGGAAAAACGGACATATCCCTGGCCCGGTTTTTTTTTTAGGTTTTTGGGGGGGGGGGGGGGGGGGTTCGCCTTCGCTTTTCCCCCAAACAAATCAAAATTTTTAAAATAGCAAAACCCAAAATTTTGGGTAACATCCCAAGCTGACCAAAAAAAAAAGGGGCTGAAAACGGTTTTTTTTATTTTTTGACCCCACTCCACCCAACGGGAACCAGTTAATCAGTGTTAAGTTGCATTTCCTGATGGGGAGGGGTTTTAAACCCAGGTGTTAACGCGTATCCTGGGGGAAGGGGCGCGGATATTTACGTGGATCCTAGTTTAAACCGATTGACTTTTCCAAATACCAGTTTTGCTTTTCATTGCCAAAAAGGGGAATAAAATGAAAAAAAACCAAACCCTTTATCCTGGGTCCAACCAAACCCCACCATGACTTAAAAAAACAACACCACGCTCTTTGCAACCCAACCCCCCCCCCATTCCCACCCCCTCCCCAAAACCCCTCTGCAACCACCAACACCAACCCCCCCCTTCACCCCTATCCCACCCTCCCACCCGAACAAAACTTTAAGGTCGGGGGCCCACCCATCCCGACCTTCCAACCCCGCCCTGGCAACCCCCTCCCCCACACCCCCCCCCCCCTTCCCTTTTAAAAACGCCCCAATCCCCCCTGCCTCCTTCAACATTAAACCTTTTATGGTTCGGGGTTTGCATGACGGGGTTCCCCTTTGACTCAAGCTAAAACGCTGCTAAGCCCACAGAAGCAACTTTCCAATCTAAAAGACCAAGCCCCTACCCAACCCAAACCGGTTTCGAAACGTCCTCCTAAGCCAATTTTTGACGCAAGATAATTGACGAGAGGAAATTCGACTTTGGGACTTGATTTTATTGACGGGCAATGAGAGACGACTCCCTTTGACAATATAGTCTGCAGATGTAACGCTCTAAATTTGTGAGAATGACTGATCTCAATTTTTTCGGGTTCCAAACTTGACCAAAACCCACTGTTTTAATTATTGAATGATCATAACATTATTTATATTTGCCCGACAGCACCTAGTGTTAATAATCTCGTTAACGAAAGATAAAAAACCCGATTTGGTTTTAAACTAAACGTTGTCTTGTCCATTTGAATTCCTGGTCTTCTCTCCTAAATGATTGGGGAATATTGGTCAAAAGGGGGGTGTCAGGAAAACGGGTATAATTTCATCAAAGTCTTTTTACACACTGGCCAGGGCCTCCTCAACCCCAAAATATTGGCCGATTAAAAACTGTTAAGTCATAAATAGTATTTTAAGTAAATTCATTAAATTTTCCTCTATTGGTAATTACTTTTTTGGTGTCCTATATTTTGCAACAGAAAAAAAATTCTTAGCTTTTCCTGCAGAGTACATAATCCCAGGGGAACTATTTTCCAGTATCTCGGACTGGGCCCCCTGTAATTGATTCAAAATCCACGTAAATGGATTTGTGTTAACCTGCCCCAAACCAATATGTTATCCATTATTAGGGTAGGAAATTGCTAAATTTAGAATAAAAGTAATACGAATAATTTAAATAACAACAAGAAAACAAATGTGAGTAACATACATGCCTAAAAGGTGGTTGACGGGGGGCAAACCCTGATGGATGCCAAAATTATTCAATACGTTTAAAACGAAACAAAAAACGAAAAAAAAAACCAAATATCCTACTTCCCCAAAAAAGGGGGCAAATTCCATGTTAACCAAAAGTACAAAAAAGAAAATTATTTATAGATTTTCGCTAAACCCTGGCCTAAATTGGGGTCCATTATTTTTAAGCCAAATTTAAGCAATTTTTTGGGGAAAGGGAACCTCTTAAAAGGGGGGGCCCCGGAAATTAACCATTGTCCATGTAATCCCGTGTAATTCAGGTGTCAAAAAATAAATTTGTTACTTTCTGTTCAACATTGGACCTCCAACAAATTTGTTTATTTCGTAATTTGGTAGAAAAATTTAGGGGAAAATTTAAATGAAAATATAAGTTATTTAAAACCATACCTTCATCAACATGCGTGAATTACCATAAATTGCGGCACTAATTTAACATAAAGACGGCCCATCATCTATCAAACGGGGCTTGGGGGGTTTTTGTTTTGTGTGTAAACCATCCAAAACCTTTAAAAACAATTAATCCAGAAATTACAGTTTAACTAAACCTATAGCCAACAAATGATTTTACTTAAAGGGTCATGACTAAATGGGATGTTAAGTTGTGATTAATTAGGATGTGACCGCTAACAAAGGGGAACTATGTTGATTCCACATGATTAAAATTTAGGGGTTTTTACCCCAAATAGCATTCCCAAAATAAATTATTTATCTCGTTTACAAAGCGTCTTGTAACTCAGAGATTCAACGCAGGAGTTTTACATCGGATTGTCTGGGGGGAAATTTTCTATGGTCACTTTCCCTAAATTGAGGAAAAAACGCCATCAAGTAGAAAGCCTTTTCCTTTAATAAACAAATACATGCAATTTCGTAAGATTTAATTTCCCGATGTTCCCAAAATTGTCTAGGAACCGGTTTTTTTAAAACTGTGAAGTTCATAGCTAAATTTGGATTAAATTTGCCCGGATTTACTGTTGTTGCAGAGTGAAAAAAGGGAACCATTGTTTTTGGGGTTTGACTAAACTCTTTGTCACCGATTAAATTTCTAATTAAAGGTGGTTTCCATTGGTGTCAAAGGAATGTTGAAAACCTGAGTGCAAACTCGGCTCGGGTTTCTCCCGCCAAATTAGTCAGATAAACAATGACCTAGGATTCCGTCATTTAATTTTAAGCATCTGGAAAATTTACATATTGACAATTCCACTAAACAAGAGTTTAAAGACATTAAGTTTGAGATTTTTTCTTCAAATTAGATAAAAATCACTAAACCTTTTAATTTTTGATTTTTCTGAAAATCTCAGGAGTTTTGGGCCCCTTGGAAAAACCTTTAAAGATTTTTTGTATAATGATTAATTTTTACTCCGGGTATTTGGATTAGGTAGTGGTTTGTTTTTAAAATTGTTCTGGGGGGGCTGCTCTGGTGCTTTATCGAATTATACCCTAAGGGGTTTACTTAAAAAGTTTTCAAGATTTTCTTAAATTGATGCCAAATCGGCTGTAGTTGACGGCCTACCGCCCAAAGATCAAAGATTAACATTGTACTAGCCCCCGTTTGGCAATTTTAGCTGAAGATTTGGTTGATAACTTCAAGCACAACTGAAGAAAGTCGACCCCCGGCAAATTCACAACGTTTTAAGGACTTAAATGGACATAATATTTTTCAGATGAGATGAAAAAGGCGCAAGCGTTTATGCTGAAAATAAAAACTGGCGGATTTCACAAGCTAAATCCGACTTCAGTTCAGCGCGTGACAGGTACCACCCTATTCTCCGCCGCTCTCCCAAACCATAACCAACAGCCAAACTTAAAAAACTCATGCAGAACGTACCCTAAGATTTCTTCGGGGTTTTTTTCCCAATATCCAATTATTTGTTGGCTTAATTAAATCAATAAGTTTTAATCAAAATTTTTGGGGGGTATTTTTCAAAGGGGAAGCGTTGGCTCACGTGAGTTTTCTATTACTTGAACACTGAGGTAACACCAACCTGCAACCTTTGTAGGCACTTGAAACGAACACCCGCATTGACTTCAAAGCCCCAAATTAAAAACCGTAATGATTTTTACGATTATCGGCCAGGAGTCAGGGTTTAAAACCCCCAAACTGACCCTGAAAAACTTACATAGAGATAACCCGGATAAAAACAACTCCAGTTCAGGCCCGACCCACATTGAACCGCATGCCTGCTTATTATCAATGGGAACAAAGTTTTCTACGGTAGGCCTAATTTTGGTCCAAAAAAACACAATCATCTCTTTAAAGTTACAGAATTTTTTATAAATTTAAAGGACTGAGTCAATTGCCCGGGATAATTTTTAAAACTTAAAGTCTTATAGTATAGACAAAATGTCCTCCCGTGCCCCATTTTACAAAATGAAATCAATTTTATTCAAGGCTAATATGAAATTTGGTTTCTTTGGTTCTTTTATTAAGCAGACTTTCAACACAGGCTGTTTGGGCTCTGAATGCCGTATTTTGAAGATGATGCTTGGTTCTGCTTTGAGATTGGACGGGACCAGACTCATTGCAAAGGTTTCAAAATTTTGGTTCCCCAGTGTTCCCAGAAAAATTGTTAGTTCTTTCCAATTATTGAGTGGTAAAATTTCTCAGTCAACACGATTATTTGCTGTAGAGATTAAGCAAGTATTACAGTTACGAATTCCCCACAATTTTTAGCGAAATTAGACAGGTATCACAAACAGGATTTAAAATGCAAATTTAAACATAATAATTGAATTTTAAACCGGCTAACAATTGGGTTTGGGACCAACCCCTTGATATTAAACCGGTAGTTTGTATGAGGTTTTTAAAATTCATCAACCGTGCTGAATGCAAAATCTTCTTTTTTAAACCAATCGTTTTATAATTAGATGAAATGAAAGTCATGAAACAATTTGCTGGAATGTTTCAACGCAATTATCTGTTAAGACATAATAACCCACTGTTTTTCGCAAAAAGTTATTGTGACGAAAAAACTAGAAAATGACCCCTTTTCATTTCATAATTTATTAAAATTGACGAACTTCATGCAGTAAACGATGCAATTTTTTAACCGGCCAAGCTCACCAGAAAAGTAGGACAGTGTCCGTCCTACATTCGTTTGGGTACCCTCTTTATAATAAACCGTAGTTTCTAATGGACTTTAAGCAATTTAAAAGGCGCTACGGAATCGTTAAATGGTTTTAACAATGTTTTTACATATCAGCCCAAACGGAAAGTCCAAACCATAGCCTGCGTCCTAATTTTAATCTACACAGGCCTACACCCGTAAAGAAAACTTGTCCAAATCGGTTACGGAGCGTTCGACCCAATTCTAAGGGCCTTTTTATACAAAAGGGTTTTAACCCAAACGCATGTAAATTGAAATGAAAGGTTACACGACAGGTGTCAATAACATAAGAGTTTGTTTTAAGATTTACTGCCAGTCAATTTTGTACAGGAGGGGATGAGTTAAACCAAATAAACCCTGCAAAAGAAGTTTGGGGGGAACATTTTTAAATTCCAGAGCGGGACTCCCGCACTATTCATATTGAAACCCAAGTTTTTCAAATTCCAAATGTTTCTTTATTGAATTTAGTAAACTCCTTGGCGATAATTAAATCAAATTGGATTTTGCTGGAGGACTTTTTTTGACCCCGCTTTTAAGCCTGGGCCAGAATTATTGTTAACTCTTTATAGGGTTAAAACTGGGGGGATTCGAATCCAACGTAGCCTATAGCAAGTTATTTTTAGAAAATGTTTAATCCCGGTACGTTGGTGTCCATCCCCAGTAATAAATCCACGAGTAAAATTGACAAACCTTACTGGTATTGCCATCCCCAATGTCAAAGCACTTTAAGGGAAGTTCCCCAAAATTTGGCCCCCCGAACCAGGATTATCCTAGTGACTGCTTTTTATGAAAAAAATATAAACAAGAAACTTC